>JAMPIV010002626.1:0-74298 GCA_024509875.1 Oreohelix idahoensis | reverse complement strand
AACATCACAACGTTAATTTACAATAATTGGCGTACTCATCCAGATGTTAACTCAAGCAGAAATGGTAATAGTGGCAATTTTAATGCTAATAATCATAATCGATCGCGACGAAGAGATAGATCTTCGAGCAATACACGTAGACATTCTAATGTCTCTTTAAGTGATACACAGGCTAACATTGAACAGGGTAAAGGTGCTGATACTCATAATGCCTTGTCTTGTTCTCTTGATTGTAATCAGGTAAAGGATTGTCCAGAATGCTCGACTCTTTTCCAGCCCAAGGCGATCACGACGCTGCGCTGCAGACATATTTTGCCTAGTCTACCTGCGGTCTGCACGGCCACTTCTGCGTCAGTACACCAGGGACAGGGTTCTCTTAAGTTTAACAGAGGATATGTCAATGCCATTCCATGCTCTCTTTTATTTGATTCAGGTTGTAGCACTGTCGGTGTACGGAATTCGCTGATCGACCCTCGTTGTGCCACTGGCCATACTGTTAAGTGCGTCACCTTCGGCGGCACTGTGGAAACCTTTCCTACAGCTATTATTGATCTTAACACACCATTTTTTTCAGGAAAGATCCACGCCTGTCTCCTTCCAAATCCAATTTGTGATGTCATCCTAGGTCGCGTACATGGTATAACAGAGTGTACCCCTCAGCAAATTGCTGCATGGGAAGAGCGTCATATTCAGGCTGCTAATGCAGTAGTGACCAGAGCGCAAGCTACTGTTATGTCGCATGATACACTTGCTGAACCTACAGTTCATACCACTTGTGATGACGATACCCCTATTTCACGGGAGTTGTTTGCAACGTTACAAACGAATGATGATTCTTTAAAAAAATTCTTTCAGTATGTGAACAAAAAAAATACCAGCAACAAACTTGCAAAATCTAGACATGACTTTATTCTTAAAAATGGGATTTTAGTTAGATTGATACGGGAAAAGGATTCATCCTTATGTTCTCAGATTCTAGTCCCGTCTGCTATGAGATCTCGGATATTACGACATGCTCACGATTCGCAATGCACAGGCCATATGGGTTTTTCGCGTACCAAATCCAGAGTGCTTTCTGCATTCTACTGGCCGGGCGTTCATAGAGATATTACTCTCTATTGTCGTTCATGTTTGATATGTCAGGAGGTTAAAATACGGGGTCCATTTCATGCGGCTCCTATTCAAGCTGCGGACATCCCGATTAGACCATTTGACAAAATGGCTATTGACATTATTGGTCCTATGCTACCATCTGCCAGAGGACATACGCATATTCTTACCTGCAGTGATATGTGAACTCGTTGGCCTGAGGCCATCCCTCTGAAGAACACTTCATCTGCCAGTGTAGCAGAGGCTTTGATGTTGATTTTCTCACGCATAGGTTTTCCACGGAAGATCTTATCGGATCATGGTGTCCAGTTCATTTCTGAATCCATGTCTCAAGTTATGAAGACATTAGGTATAGACAGATCTCTTAGTTCAATTTACCATGCCATGTCCAATGGGTTAATTGAGCGTAAAAATAGGACTCTCAAGCAAGTGTTGGGTAAGATGACTCAAGATCACCCTCAGGATTGGGACCGGGTCCTACCCACTGCCCTCTTTGCGTATCGCGAAGTTCAAAATCAAGCCACGGAATTTTCTCCATTCCAGCTTGTTTTTGGCATGCAACCACGTGGACCGATGTCGTTAATCCACGACTTATTGGTTGAAGAGAATATTGAAGAGGAAACTCAATCCTCTTATGAGTATGTGATCTCTTTGAGAAAGAGAATCATAGATGCTTGTAGACTAGCTACTGCATCATCCGAACAAGCCAAAGAAAAAGCTCGTCTATTTGCAAACAAGTATAGACGTCTTCGCCAGCTTCTCCCTGGTGACGAAGCTTTTGTCTTACTACCTGCTCATAACAATCGTCTATTAATTACTTGGAGAGGTCCTTTTAGGATCATCTCAAGAATATCCGATGTCGACTACATCGTTGATATTAATGGTAAGCATAAAACCTTCCACATTAACATGTTGAAGGAGTATTACTCACGTCCTGATTATCTACAGTCAGTGTTCCAAGCAACTGACGATCCTACACCTCCTATTCAACACTATTCTAGTTTGTCAGTCATACAAGAAGAAGAATTTTCTTTCGATGATGTGAAACTGCCAATACCAGTTGTACCCCTTCATTCCACTGAGAACTGGAATGATGTTACTATCTCATCTACTCTTTCGGCTGATCAACGTCAGCAAGTCTCTAATATTCTACACTCGTATGAGGATGTCCTCACTGACATCCCAGGTCATACGTCAGTCATCCAACATGACATTATTCTGACTGACGATACGCCTATTCGAGTTCGCCCATATCCTATCCCTTTACACTTTCGTGATAAGGTTGATAAGGAATTGAATGATATGCTTCAATTAAATATAATTGAACCATCTTCATCACCATACTCTTCATCTATGGTGATCATTAAGAAGAAAGACAACAATATTCGTCTTTGCGTTAATTACAGGAAATTAAACAAAGTTACAAAATTCGATGCGGAACCTTTACCTATCTTAGATGACTTATTGATGAAATTAGCCCATGCTACATTCTTTTCGAAATTTGACCTCTCAAAGGGCTACTGGCAAGTGCCACTCACACCAAAAGCAAAGCCATTCACCGCTTTCTCGACACCACGGGGTCTATTCCAATGGAATTTTATGCCATTTGTCTTAGTAAATGCGCCAGCTACCTTTGTACGCATGATGCGCCGGTTACTGTCTCATCGTCCCGATGTCATTACTTACATAGATGACATCTGTCTTTTCAGTAACTCTTGGGATGAACGTATTCAGGGATTAAAAGCTTTACTTTCTACTTTACGGGATTATAACTTAACAGCAAAACCTTCAAAAGCATATTTCGGTTTTCATGACATCTCCTTTCTAGGCCATCGTATAGGTCATGGTTTGATGTATACTGAGGACAGTAACGTCTCTAAGATTCTAAACATCTCAGTACCTAAGACAAAAAACAAGTTAGATCACTTTTGGGACTAATACAGTTCTATTCTAAGTTCATTCCTCACTTGTCTACTATAACTGCTCCTTTTTCTTCCTTGCTGAGAAAGGGTGCAGCTAACGTGATTCGGTGGTCTAACGAACATCAAATCGCGTTGGATTTAATAAAGAAATTTTTTCGGATGCTCCTGTTTTAAGGTTGCCTAATGCAAATTTACCGTTTGTTTTACGCAGTGATGCATCTAATTACGGCATTGGAAGCGTCTTACTACAAGAATATGATGGCACCTTGCATCCAGTTCTCTATGTATCACGGAAGTTAACTCCGACTGAACAAAATTACTCAGTCCTAGATAAGGAACTTCTTGTACTTGTTTGGTCAATAACAAAACTCCAGAGATATCTGCTTGGCTCGCACTTTATTGTGGAATCAGACCAGAAAGCACTTACTGCTCTCAACACGAAAGATGTGAAATCAGCCAAATCTACTAGGTATGCGATCGCACTTCAGCCATATAGTTTTACAATACGATCCATTCCTGGTACTCAGAATGTTCCCGCTGACATTTTGTTGAGATGTCCGAATGAATCAAGTTAGCAACTACGCACTGCATACAACTGTACTTCGACACAGACAGTTCATCTATTGAAACTTTTTACTTGTGGATAAGGATCATTAACATTCAGTCAAGTTAAAATCTACAATGATTATGTATTAAAAGAACACGGAACGTTGAAGTATATTACTATATTTGTGAAAATGACATTCACTTGCTTATGATATTGAGGAGAGAATAACATTGGAAAGGAATTATATTTTCTTAACGAAATAACATTGCGAACACTTGGTTGTTTTTCATGGAACGGAACTTGGTATATTTTAACTGTTTCCTAACAGGACAATGGAACTTTCTTAATCTAAGAAATTTAATGACATTGTTATATTTTTTTTAAATAAATAATTCGGTGGATTAGTAACCTTTGATACTTAGTTAATTAGTATAAGAATTAAGTTAGGTCACTATGAAATATTTAATTACATTGTCGAAATTTAATATTTATCACTCTTTAAGAGCAGTGATTTAACATTAGTACTTTAATTAGTACCACAAAGGAAATTTAGATACACGGTTAAGTGTGTTGATCTATACATGTGTTTAAATTGTATTTTTTTCATTTTTTCACTTGTCATTTTTAAGACATATCCATCTCTTTTCTGTTTATTCATTGGTTTTTACATTTTCTTTTCATTTGCGTTTCTATTCGGTTTAAGGTAGTAGACTACCTTGTAGGGTAAAAAACTCAAATTTTCATCTCAGAATCAAACAACCATGGGTATAGTGTTAGTATGGACTTAACATTTTTGTCCACATAATGACCTCATTAATTATGCAAATTAGCTATCCAATATGGCCGCCGTAGTGAATAAATTATACACCTTTTTTAAAACATCATAACTATCTTATTTTTACAAGGATCTGACTGAAACTTGGCAAATTGAATTAGATATATAGCTTGAGGTTTTGACCTAAAATAACAGATATTGACCGAAAGGTTGATTTGTAATGAATTTTCAAAATTTATATTTCTTGAATGTTTGATATTTGTGCCTCATTATATATGCATGATGGTCATAAAACTAAAATTTTGAATTCAATTGTATCCATTTTAGGTCATAATCTGTAAGATTATATGATAACCAACTGTGTTAATTTTCATGTCAATTGAATGTACAGATCCAGAGATATCTTGTTTCAAAGATCACCAATTATGCTAAAAAGACAATTCCGAGAAAACAAAGAAAAACAGAAAAAGAACTCACAAAATGAAGTTTAATGAGCTCCTGTTGAATAAAGGTCTCCTTCTACTGCAGCTGCAGTGTCTATGAATCCCATTTTCAGTGCTCTCAGGGTCTTTCCATTGCAATGTCCTTACTTGCTGAATAGATCCTGTGCAGCGTTCTCCTGTATGCTTTCTTTGCCATGCGTTGACTTGTGTTCATGTATATCGAAAAATTATGCAATGCACTGTGGCCTTTCCCAATAGAACGCACAAATGCCACCATTCGCACATTTACTTCTTTGTTTGTGAGTAGCTGAAGATGAAACATCAGAAGTATTGAAATTGGCAGTCCATTCGCCACTGTTTGTGCGCTTGATACTGATTTCATGACAAAAGCCATTCCGAGTCTCTTCGACGATCTCACAGGTCAGTGAGTACTGATAACATTTGTCACATCTAAAGTTAGCGCATAAAAACCCCAAACAGTAGTTTTACATCCATAAGGATAAACCCATTTCCTTTGTTGTCATTTTTAGCTTGTCCTTCATTTTCTTGGACCTTTATGACCTTTATTTTCTTTGCTGAGGAGCACAGAGGTTTTATAGCGTCACTATCGACAATAGGTGTCTCATTTTCAGGCAACGGTTTGTTGGTGTACACGCCTCCCAGTCTTTGTCTTATTTCTCATTGTGAACAAAAGAAGCTCTGCTAACTACTATTATACAGAATCAGTATAAAACTAGCAATAAATAGAGTTGATGTTGGTGAAAATGCACTATGCATGTAACAAATGTCGAAATGTACGATCAAAGCTTTCTAGACACACACTTTTGAAAAATTCACAAGAAATCATTGAGTGATTCCCCGTGGAAAAGTTATAAATATCTTTTTCCTGTTGCCTATGTATAATTATAATTTCGCAGTTTTACAATTACGCACCTTCTTGTTGGGTCATTATTCACATGGTAACCAACAATAAACATTGGTTGCTATGCAAATCACTCAAGGGGCGTGTGTAGAAAAACACTGATTCCTATCAAACCAGAGTATCTCTAAGCTTCTATGAATTATTTTTAGTTCAAGAACATGTTGACGATGATTTAAAGCATGAAAATGAAAATTGTTGGATTTTTATTTTTTTTAAGCTTTTCTGGGTATACTTCTACCTTAATTCAATACGTGCTTTTATTTCATTTACCACATTGTACTAAAGGTGGTCAATTGTGGGTGTATGCTTTTGTGCATACCTTTTGTTTATTTGAGTTGACTTAAATTTCATATTTATGTTTTTATGATTCTATGTCATGTTATATTTATAAAATATGATTATGTACACTTGAATCACCTCTAGTCGCGAGTAGTAAAGAAAAAAATTAATATAATTAATTTTTTTGGGGGATTGGTAAGGAAACTGTAGCGTTCTTTTCGTAGGCCGTTACAGTCTTTTACAGATGAGGGTAGTCTCATATTTTTTAATATGTGGTCCTACCTCTGTAATAAACTTTATGCACCGACTTACATGACAGTAAGTATTATTGGTGAGTTTGATTTCCTTAGCGCACCATTGTGTACTAATGGGAGTATGGGTTACCCCGCCCGCACGTGTTGCCAAACATTAGTCTACGTCATAGCTGGGTGATGGAAGTTGGGTTCCCAAATCAGTCCATTGATTTGTGGCGTTCGAACCCGTGTTGTGGGAATATTCATTCTTTATTGACCGTCCGTCTGTTAAGAAGATGAGGACCTTGGTCAACTATATACCGATGATTTTCTCGGGAAGAGAATACGAGTATGATATCTATATTATTGTAATTTTTCCTCATGTAGACGTATTGGTTCCAAAATGGAATCCTACTTGAACTTATAATGTATATTTTAAATCCGACGGATTCCTGCAATTAGGATTATCCAGGATTGGCTTAGGATTTTAATTATATGTATCATTATTCGGTCGTTAAGAATACTTACTACGTAAAGCAGAGGTGACTCAAGGATTTGTTATATCAAAGCGCTAATGCCAAGAAAGGTCGTTGGCAGGAATTTGTATTATTGTGATTCAACATTGATTGAAGTAAGAGGCCAGTACCAAAAGGAGATACGTAGTATTGGAACATTATATGATATAGAAGACCTGATAAGGTTCTCCGTCATTGCCAAGGTCATAGGATAATGAAAGATGACCTATCGAATATAACTGCCTCATTTGTTTACTTGGATGCCAGGTTATAAATATTGTATAACTAGTCTGACATTACCAAGGAGATTATCTTACGGGATGTACTAACTGTAATTTTGAATATGAAACCTACGTTACGTACTGTATTGTGGAAAGTTAACCGTCCGTCGTTCTTATCAACATGTTCGTCTAGTCAACTGTGCAATCGTCAAATAAACTGATATAACCTTAACAATCTTGACATTCGTTGATGTGCCCATTGTTGGCAGTTTTATTTGATTGATTACTCCATTGTTCAAAATGGATCAATTCGCGTTATGGTCAGAAGTGACAGTCTCAACACCCTCAAAACGAACCTAACAGACATATAACTGACGTCTATGGAAAAGATAAATTACTGTCTTTTAGTCCGTGCTGCACGAACTTTAAAGGGGGGGGGGGCGGGGCTAACTTGTCACGGTGACTGATAATTTATTTTACCACCACGTCCCGATGTTATTACTCTTTTAATGGTCTGGTTTCCTAGACATTTTGTATTTTCTTTTCTCTCGGATTCTACCTTCGTGTCCCATTATTCCCCTTCTTCGACCCCCACCCCGCGGTTTGTTTACGTTCTGGCCTTCACGATAAATTCCCCAATGGCTAGCACCGGTCAGCTAACGATAAGGTTACATAAGCAAACCTAGTGTTTGTTTGACCAGAGGCATATCTCTTGCGCTTAAATTATTTAATCGATAGCGAGAGGTAACTTTTGCGGTCGGGAAAACTGCGTTTGATCTTCGATTCAGAGGGAGATAAACCCGTGGTTGGTCTTCGTGGGTTTTGCCCCTTAGACGACGCAAGTTAGAGCTCATAATATTATGTACTGTCTATCTGGGAAACTTTCTCGCGGTTTGTTGCTTGTGATGTATGCCTCTAGAATAAAATTTGTCTTACTCTTTATTCCGTAATACGCCGAACATCTGTAGAAAACACGCCAGGCCAGGTGTCCGGGTAGCGTCATTTGTAGACTATAAATCTAGAGACTTTTGATCAGTCCAACACACTCGTAAAATATTTCCTGCCCGAGAGGACCATAAAGAGAATAAGGCAGACATTAACACAGAACTAAATGTTATTGCCTATTTCTCGGGGTGATAGACATATCTGATAATTATAATATATTCATGTTAGTTGATATATATATATATATATATATATATATATATATATATATATATATATATATATATATATATATATATATATATATATATATATATATATATATATATATATATATATATATATATATATATATATCTGATACGAATGTGACTTAAATTCATTTTGAGGACTTCTCCCCGGAATTAATTCAATAGTAATGTAGCGCCGTCTAACGACTTAGTTAAGTAGTGTTTAAGCAGTTATGGTTTATAACGGGTTAAATGATATACTTACAATAACAGATACTCACTAGGCGTAGAATCAGTCCATACAATGCTTACCATTGGGTTAAATGTCGGCTAAATTTAACTGTCATTACTGTAAGAAAATGTCAGAGGTGTGGATTATTCACTTAAAACTGAATAGTGAGATGCAGGCACTATAACACTGAATTATAGGAGATAGTCACTTATTCCCTTTTGATAGAAACTTTTAGTGGCAGGGGGGAATCATTATATGCAGATTTGTGTTGCTAGACATTAGTCATAACTTTCACAGAAAGCAGTCACCGGGCATAGATATCATTATATCTTATGATTCAGCCACAACTGTATTATTATAGCAGGAACATTGCATTTTCTATGTATTCATTCGTGGGATGTTACTATTTTTTCCCAAAGGGCGCATACGATTTAATGTTATAATGTCACATGCTGTAATCTGTTTATGTAAATTCATTTGAATGTTGTAAGATGAATAGCATATCCAGTCAGCTGTAACTACAGGGTTAGGTTTCCTGTACGTTTAGTTGGAAGAAGAGGAGTAGATTTTGCTGTCAGAACATTTACTGACAGGTACATGGGTGTACAAAATATATTAGCCTATGCGGGCGCATGCTGATAATTGATAGAGTGGAAGGAACAGGAGACTTATATGGTTAAAGACAGCCCTAAACTATCATAGCAATGATTACAATAATTTAAATCACATAGTAACTCCGCCAAGGCTGGTCCTAAGCCCAGCTGAAAAAGGAGGAAGGCGGCCTGCATGGAGGCCGTAAGGATGCAGCCCCTCCACCATGCAAAGGCACAACAGGCCAATCACCTGTTTGCTTTAAACTAAGATTACGAGTAATATAAGAGAGAAAACCGGATGGATTCTAAAGGCGACGAACTGGAACGGACTACGGACTACGACTTATGGAACTTGGAACACAAGAAGTATAAATGGGAAAGAAGAGGAGCTGGTGGAAGAGATGAGGAAAGCAAAACTAGAAATCCTGGCTATTACGGAAACAAAGAAAAAGGGACAAGGAGTCATGGATCTCAATGGCAACACGCTGCTATGCAGTCGTGTACCCACATCTGAAAGAGCTAAAGGGGGCGTGGGTTGCATTGTGGCGAAAAACCAGAAAGATAGTATCAAGCGATGGAACTTTGTCTCGGAGTGCATTATGGTTGTAAAACTAAAAGAAGGAGAAACCATAGTCAACCTGGTCATAGTGTATATATATATATATATATATATATATATATATATATATATATATATATATATATATATATAATATATATATATATATATATATATATATATATATATATATATATATATATATATATATATATATATATATATATATATATATAAACTAACATGAATATATTATAATTATCAGATATGTCTACTCACCCTGAGAAATGCCGAGAAATAGGCAATTACATTTAGTTCTGTGTTAATGTCTGCCTTATTCTCTTTATGGTCCTCTCGGGCAGGAAATATTTTACGAGTGTG
Organism: Oreohelix idahoensis; assembly: GCA_024509875.1. NCBI lineage: Eukaryota > Metazoa > Mollusca > Gastropoda > Stylommatophora > Oreohelicidae > Oreohelix > Oreohelix idahoensis. The sequence continues at coordinate 64,391 of JAMPIV010002626.1, read as the reverse complement.
TTTGACTGATCAAAAGTCTCTAGATTTATAGTCTACAAATGACGCTACCCGGACACCTGGCCTGGCGTGTTTTCTACAGATGTTCGGCGTATTTCGGAATAAATAGTAAGACAAATTTTATTCTAGAGGCATACATCAGAAGAAACAAACCGCGAGAAAGTTTCCCAGATAGACAATACATAATATTATGAGCTCTAACTTCCGTCGTCTAAGGGGCAAAACCCACAAAGACCAACCGCGGGTTTATCTCCCCCTGAATCGAAGATCAAACGCTGTTTTCCCGACCGCAAAAGTTACCTCCCGCTGTCGATCAAATACTTTAAGCGCAAGAGATATTTCTCTGGTCAAACAAACACTAGGTGCGCTTATGTAACTGTAGTCGTGTTTTCTGGAGGTAGATATGGTTGACTACTAGGGTGTGCTGAATACGCGAATTTCCTTTAAGTAACTTTATAATCAGTTAACATAAGTGCGAACAGAGTACATCAACAAGTGACAAGACGATAATGGGAGAACTCGTCGATGAAAAGTTAGTACATGGTTTATTGACAATACACTCGAACAGGACAAGATATGAGGATGAGAGAGCAGAGGTCAAGGAGGAATACTTCGAGCTGCTTCAAAGGACAGTGGATGACTGCCTAGATGAAGTTACCATGCTCGGAGATTTTAATTCCAGAGTTGGCAATGACCATGCTAGATGGGGTGGAGTTATCGGAAGATATGGAGAAGATACTCTCAATGACAACGAAAAGCGACTCCTTAGATTCTGCAGTGAGCAGAATCTGATCATTACAAACACAAAGTTCCCCCATAAGCGCATATATGCATACATTAGATGTGAACGAACCAAGAATGAGAAGTCAGTGATCGACTATGCCATTGTTAGGAGAAGCTCATTCAAATATGTCCAGGATGCTAGAGTCTGGAGGGGGCCAAAGATTGGAAGTGATCACTACCTGCTTATAATCAAAAGAACAACTGAAAGAGTTGCTCAGCCTAGGAACTGCCCAGCATCACGCAAGAAACCAAGTAAACGAGCGGGAGAAATGGGCATTCGGACCTACAAGCTGAGAGAGCCAGAAATTAAGACCAGATATCAGGGGCTTATTGCTGCAGCGGTGAGCAACACAGAAGAACGACCTGATGACTTGGAAACCCTCTGGATTAAATTCAAGGATATCATAAAGACAGCTGCTGCAGAAACATGCGGTGAAGTCCGACTTGGGAACAAGAGAAAGAGGACACCTTGGTGGACAGAGGAAGTCAAAGAGAAAATAAGAGAGAAGAAAATGGCATGGAAACAATACTTAGGAGCTAAAAACACAACAGGACAAATGGAAAAATATAGAGAATATGTGACACTCAGAACAGAAGTAAAGAACAAAGTGCTAGCAGCAAAACAGAAGTCCTGGGAAGAATGTGGAGAAAAGCTAGAAAAAGATGCGCAAGAAAACCAGAAATTGTTCTATAAGACCCTAAAGAACATGAGGAAGGAAAAACAATGCCATCTCAAATTTATAAAGGACAAGCAAGGCAAATTGCTTACTGCCCAGAAGGAAGTAATGGAAAGATGGAAAGAATATTTCTCAGAACTCCTGGATGGTGATCATGGTGAAGCATCAGAAATGATAACCACTAGCACAGAAGAGAAAACCAATAATGGTGAAGATGACATAAAGATGGAAGAACTGAAGGCAGCACTGGAGAAAATCAAGATGGGCAAAGCAGCAGGGCATGATGGTATAACACCAGAAATGGTTAAGTACATGGGAGCATCAGGCGACCTATTACTCTTAACGGTTCTACAGGCAGCGTGGTACAATAAGACGATACCAAAGGACTGGGAGATTTCCATCATAACACCAATTTTCAAAAAGGGTGACAATCGACAGTGTAGAAACCATAGAGGCATTTCCCTTCTCAGTGTCCCTGGTAAAATCTACTCTAGAATCCTAGAGCAGAGACTCCGACGCCTAGCTGAGCCACAATTGGATGAGGTCCAGTGCGGATTCCGAGCAAACCGAAGTACTCAAGACCTAATCTTCACACTCAGACAGCTGAGTGAAAAGGCCCTTGAGTATAAGAGTGAGATCCATCTTTGTTTCATAGATCTGGAAAAAGCATTTGACAAGGTCCCCTAGAGCAAACTTTGGGACTGTTTGGCAAGGAAGAACATTCCAGCACCTCTGATTCATGCTATACAGAGCTTCTACAAGTCTTGCAGAAATCATGTGAGGACAGCAAACCATAAGTCAGAAGAGTTCAGGACCACCACTGGTGTAAGACAAGGTGATATCATGTCACTTTACCTTTTCATACTCCTCATGGACGATGTCATCAAGGCATGTAAGGAGAGAACAAGAAAGTATTCAGTGGGGTACTGGAAGATGAGACAGGTATGTATTTCGAAGCTGGCATTTGCTGATGATGTTGCCCTGATTGCTAAATCAGAGGCACATCTCCAATCCAACCTGCAAGTCTGGAAGGAAGAGCTGGAGAAGAGAGGGATGGTCATAAGCAGCTCTAAAACAAAATCCATGGTGATATCACGAGAAGAAAGAAGACATCAGATTAAGCTGGGTAAACAGGTCCTGCAGCAGGTCGACCACTTTAAATACCTCGGAGCTATTATAGACCGAAAGGGAAGCATCAAAGAAGAGTTGGCCACTCGAAAAGCATCAGCTGGGAGACTTTTTCAGGCCATAAATTGAGGATTCCTCAGCAAGAGAGAGGTTGGTAAGAAAACAAAGATAGCTGTTTACCGCTCCACCTATGTACCAGTCTTGACAAATGGATGCGAGTCATGGGCAATGACTACAACCCACAAAAGCCAGATCCAAACCTCAGAAATGAGGTATCTGAGGAAGGTGGTTGAAGTAACAAGAAGAGACATGGTACGCAACCAGATGATACGTCAAGGCCTTACATCCCACCCCCTGCAGACCCAAGTAGAACAGTCCCAACTAAGATGGTTTGGCCATGTCTGCAGAATGGGAGAAGATCGGCTACCACGACAAGCATGGGAAACAAAGAGCCAAGGATCCAGACCCCCAGGACGACCCAGAGTCCGCTGGGAAGACAACATTAGACAATCTTTGAAGGACCGAGGATTAGAATGGAACCAGGCCAGAAGGAAGACAGCCGATAAAATAGTTTGGCGCTCTCTCTTCCAAACCCCTACACCTCATGGTAGAAGGGGAACGACTAAGTAAGTAGGTAAGTAAATCACATAGTGGTGCATAACTGTTTTGTATAACGTTAGGGTAATTTTATTGTTTGCTTGATGTAAAGGTCGTCTTCTTTTGGGTCTCAGTTTCAGGGATACCGAATTGCTAGAACAAGACTCCAGTCAGTCGGAGAACGTCATATTCTCTTCTATCTAGGGGGTTTCTGAATACAACTAGCATCACGAGTCGTCAAACCCCATACCTGAACCAAAACCCTCTGTCAACGCCATTCTCTCTGAACGGGAAATAAGCTCACGCAGTGTGCAACGAGCCAACGCAAAATCTGAAATTATCTGTTGCAGTAGTAGGTTCATACTCGCCTATTGGATTACCAGTCACAGCATTGCGGCTTCCAGAATATCTAGCAGCCCAGCGTCTATAGCAGAATCTAAATCACCAGCCTTTGTGTGCTTATACGGAGCACTCAGTCAAATCACAGTTCATGCCAGCCCAAACCGGATTTACTACCAAGTACGCAAGATTTTAGCGCCGGATAAGAGCGCAAGGGACCGTTTGTCCTCAAGTAACTTCGTCTTTTGTGTATTTCTGGGTTATGTAAAACCTCGCACTTATGAGCGGTCAGCCGGAGATAGGCAGAGTCTTCCAGTCCACCTCGCGCAATTAGGGGTTACCAACGATAGCGCCTACAGGAAAGTTATGTATGTTATTCCATCATCTTGAAGGATATCTACATGTAAGATACTTTCTGGAACTATTGCAATTGGTCCCACGAAAGCGGACGGACTGACACTCAGTTTATTTATTTCTCTGTGTTCTACAGGTTTTATGTTGGTGGTCTGTGTGTTCGTTGGTGTGTATTTGCATATTTGTGATTATTGGTGTAATTTTATGTTGTTTGTGCTGATATACATTATTTCCATACATTTTCTCTTTAATAAATTTTATTCATTTATTATTGCGCTGTTCACGACCCTTTCATCCATAAATTAACATTATTAGCTCTTTACTATAGTCTCTTTTTATGATCCAGAGAAAAGAGGAAGAGCAGGCGGTGCTTAGACTATATAAGTGAGTTGAGGCTTGGAGAGAGGGAGATAACTTTAATAAATCTTCTTCCAGGTTTGTCTCAAGTCCACCTCCTATTTACACCTTATCTATGTGTAATCTATAACTCTGCCAGTCCACTATCATTTGTCGATTTCACTACTATTGTCCAACTCGACAATTTCTCTTACACTTTAACTCAACCACGACAGAGCACATTAAATGTTCTTTGCAATATTCCAATGTGAGAGAACCAGCTGCTGTGGTGGAAATGTCACTAAGGTCTGTCACGTGACTGCTGCTTGTTTGTGGTTGTAAAGAAGTGGTTCGGGAAATGTCGCTAAGGTCTGTCACATGACTGCTGCTTGTTTGTGGTTGTACAGAAGTGGTTCGGGAAGTGTTTCATGCTGGAAGTTCCTTACTGAAAAGCAGAAACACTGAAATAATTTAGTGTGTTGGAAATTGATGTCATATACAGACGAAATTAAAGATAAATGATTTTGTGTACTTATCACAAAGCATAATTTTGTGTGAGTAACAACAGCAAAGAACTGAACAATTCTGACTTCTTTCTGCATGAATTTCGCCACATAAATTCATCCAGGTATGTTGGAAATAAAGCTCTACTTGTACCACACTGTCGTGACAGCTTATTTTTTGCACGTGTCCACAGATTTTAAATTCTTTATGTGTTGACGTCTTTATGTGTGGACGTCTTTATGTGTGGACGTCTTTATGTGTGGACGTCTTTATGTGTGAACGTCTTTATGTACTGGATGCACAAAATTTCTCTTATCCACCACAACAGAATGTAAATACATACCATCCTGGAATGTCCTGAGGTTTTGGTATGCCCTTCCAGCCATCTGACATTATGTGTGTTCCTGGACGAATGTAGTGTTGTATTAGTCTCTCTAGTGTTGTATTAGTCTCTCTAGTGTTGTATTAGTCTCTCTAGTGTTGTATTAGTCTCTCTAGTGTTGTATTAGTCTCTCTAGTGTTGTATTAGTCTCTCTAGTGTTGTATTAGTCTCTCTAGTGTTGTATTAGTCTCTCTAGTGTTGTTGTATTAGTCTCTCTAGTGTTGTATTAGTCTCTCTAGTGTTGTATTAGTCTCTCTAGTGTTGTATTAGTCTCTCTAGTGTTGTATTAGTCTCTCTAGTGTTGTATTAGTCTCTCTAGTGTTGTATTAGTCTCTCTATTGTTGTACTAGTCTCTCTAGTGTTATACTAGTCTCTCTTATGTTGTATTAGTCTCTCTAGTGTTGTATTAGTCTCTCTAGTGTTGTATTAGTCTCTCTAGTGTTGTATTAGTCTCTCTAGTGTTGTATTAGTCTCTCTAGTGTTGTATTAGTCTCTCTAGTGTTGTATTAGTCTCTCTAGTGTTGTATTAGTCTCTCTAGTGTAGTATTAGTCTCTCTAGTGTTGTATTAGTCTCTCTAGTGTAGTATTAGTCTCTCTAGTGTTGTATTAGTCTATCTAGTGTTTGTGTGTTTCTGGACGAATGTAGTGTTGTATTAGTCTCTCTAGTGTTGTATTAGTCTCTCTAGTGTTGTATTAGTCTCTCTAGTGTTGTGTTAGTCTCTCTAGTGTTGTACTAGTCTCTCTAGTGTTGTATTAGTCTCTCTAGTGTTGTATTAGTCTCTCTAGCGTTGTATTAGTCTCTCTAGTGTTGTATTTGTCTCTCTAGTGCTGTATTAGTCTCTCTAGTGTTGTATTAGTCTCTCTAGTGTTGTATTAGTCTCTCTAGTGTTATACTAGTCTCTCTTATGTTGTATTAGTCTCTCTAGTGTTGTATTAGTCTCTCTAGTGTTGTATTAGTCTCTCTAGTGTTGTATTAGTCTCTCTAGTGTTGTATTAGTCTCTCTAGTGTTGTATTAGTCTCTCTAGTGTTGTATTAGTCTCTCTAGTGTTGTATTAGTCTCTCTAGTGTTGTATTAGTCTCTCTAGTGTTGTATTAGTCTCTCTAGTGTTGTATTAGTCTCTCTAGTGTTGTATTAGTCTCTCTAGTGTTGTATTAGTCTCTCTATTGTTGTACTAGTCTCTCTAGTGTTATACTAGTCTCTCTTACGTTATATTAGTCTCTCTAGTGTTGTATTAGTCTCTCTAGTGTTGTATTAGTCTCTCTACTGTTGTATTAGTCTCTCTAGTGTTGTATTAGTCTCTCTAGTGTTGTATTAGTCTCTCTAGTGTTGTATTAGTCTCTCTAGTGTAGTATTAGTCTCTCTAGTGTTGTATTAGTCTCTCTAGTGTAGTATTAGTCTCTCTAGTGTTGTATTAGTCTATCTAGTGTTTGTGTGTTTCTGGACGAATGTAGTGTTGTATTAGTCTCTCTAGTGTTGTATTAGTCTCTCTAGTGTTGTATTAGTCTCTCTAGTGTTGTGTTAGTCTCTCTAGTGTTGTACTAGTCTCTCTAGTGTTGTATTAGTCTCTCTAGTGTTGTATTAGTGTCTCTTGCGTTGTATTAGTCTCTCTAGTATTGTATTTGTCTCTCTAGTGCTGTATTAGTCTCTCTAGTGTTGTATTAGTCTCTCTAGTGTTGTATTAGTCTCTCTAGTGTTATACTAGTCTCTCTTATGTTGTATTAGTCTCTCTAGTGTTGTATTAGTCTCTCTAGTGTTGTATTAGTCTCTCTAGTGTTGTATTAGTCTCTCTAGTGTTGTATTAGTCTCTCTAGTGTTGTATTAGTCTCTCTCGTGTTGTATTAGTCTCTCTGTGTTGTATTAGTCTCTCTAGTGTTGTATTAGTCTCTCTAGTGTTGTATTAGTCTCTCTAGTGTTGTATTAGTCTTTCTAGTGTTGTATTAGTCTCTCTAGTGTTGTATTAGTCTCTCTAGTGTTGTATTAGTCTCTGTAGTGTTTGTGTGTTTCTGAACGAATGTAGTGTTGTATAAGTCTCTCTAGTGTTTGTGTGTTCCTGGACGAATGTAGTGTTGTATTAGTCTCTCTAGTGTTGTATTAGTCTCTCCAGTGTTGTATTAGTTTCTCTAGTGTTGTATTAGTCTCTCTAGTGTTGTATTAGTCTCTCTAGTGTTGTATTAGTCTCTATAGTGTTGTATTAGTCTCTCTAGTGTTGTATTAGTCTCTCTAGTGTTTGTGTGTTCCTGGACGAATGTAGTGTTGTATTAGTCTCTCTAGTGTTTGTGTGTTCCTAGACGAATGTAGTGTTGTATTAGTCTCTCTAGTGTTGTATTAGTCTCTCTAGTGTTGTATTAGTCTCTCACGTGTATGTGTGTTCCTGGATAAATGTAGTGTTGTATTAGTCTCTCACGTGTATGTGTGTTCCTGGACAAATGTAGTGTTGTATTAGTCTCTCAAGTGTTTCTTGATTACGATTAGGAACTTCCACCATGAAGCATTTCCCAGATCCCCTCTCTATACCCCCAACAATCCAGCGACCATTTAGTAACTGACCTCTGTGGTATTTCCTGCGACAAAAGTATGACTCATCAATTTAAACAACAGTGCGATCTCCGTTGTCATCAAAGCCTCCTATTTGTTGTGGTGTCTGTGCAAGCCACTTCCCACACTCCTCATGACAAAAATTACACCAATCCACAAACGTATTTTTATTCACTCCCAATTGTCGAGACATATTGACATTTAGTGTGTCTAAACACCACAGGAATATGAACATAATAATTTGCTGCAATGATAAGTGGCTTCTTTAAAAAAAAGAAATTTTCGCTCACTGATGTAGGTGTGACATGCGGTGCACCTCCATCTCATTCTATCAACCCCTCCACTATACCTCTGCAATGATGCTAGCTGCCCACAATGGCCGCATGGCATCTCATTTTTAATCAGCCGCCGGGAAGCCAACCATTGCAGACAATCAAGAGGGTTACGGATTTCCCTGCACAGCTCAGGGCCAATCCAAACTTCTGACTGCCTCTGCATCACAGTCAAAAATATATTGGCAACCCTTTTAGGGGCCCCCTTGTCTTGCAGCCATGTTACTGCAACAAAACCAATAGAGCACAAATGACAGCAGACCAACAGTGAATATTGCATTAATAATAACAACAAACTGTGTTGGCAATTAACAGCTACATATTTACTTACTTAGTCCTTCTTCTACCATGGGGTGTAGAGGTTAGCCACAGAGAGCAGTATGCTATCCTATGAGGAATATTCTTTTTGGTGTTTGTCACTTTTTGTCCTTCAAATATAGTGCCATGATGCCTTCCCACAGAAATTTTTGGTCATCCTGGAGTTCAGGATCCCACGCAGTTTCTGATGTTTGTTGTGGCAGCTGGTCTACTTCTGTTCTTCAGCGCACACTGTGTTATCTCTATGTACTTACTTTGTTTCTCAACTTTCTACCGTGTGGTTGTTCTTTGTACAACGCCTTATTTATTATGTTGTGAATTGAATACACAACACTGGCAACAAGGTACACACACAACAAGGTGATATCGGATCGTCATCATGATACTGTTAGTAAAATTAAAATTGAGGATAATTTAATCATTGGGACTTGGAATGGCAGGACGATAATGAAGAATGGAAAATTAGATAACATCAAGATAGAAATGGAAAAAATGAATGTAAACGTATTATTAGGGCTATGTGAAATGCGATATACTGGAAAAGGTGAACGATACTCAGACAAACTACAAAATAATTTATTACGGAGGAAGTAAACATGTAAGAGGAGTAGGCATAATATTACAATTTTGGCATCTCACATGTCTTGAAAAAATGTTGTTTCTTCATTAGCACTTGCACAGCACCGAATGCAGGGGATGTAATAGCGTGCTCTTGCAGCATTTTATTAAATCGGGAGGCATGTACATGATTTCAGGGGTGGGGGCGGGGGGGTGGGGGGGTATGGATGCATTTTTCAGTATGCCCGAAGGGAGGCAGTCCAGTGTATCAGTATCCCAGGATCATCATGTCCTGCCAGAAGGATAGCATATACATCTGGGTCAGCTAATTCATCCTTCTTCAGTCAGCTTTGCCAACCCTTCTGCAGTGATGGTATATCTGGCATTCCCCGCCACCTAGGAGGCTGTCACAGAGGGACAAAAAGGTGCAATGTCTGCTGATGGATCTGCATTTAAAGCAACCATCAATGCTGGATATGACGCAGTGATAAAATATTCCAACCTGCACCCAGAAGACCACCATCGCATCTTTGGCCCTTGTGGAGAAATTTGTTCCAGCTATGATTCAGGAATAACAGCACTAGAAAAAACATTGGGCCGGATAATCACAGACTTTGAAAGTGGCATCACTCCACCTGAGGATATTGCTATATTCTCAGACTCAAAATCAGCACTCCAAGCCCTAGAAAGCAAAATGTCTCCTAATATTAATAACATCTGTAGATTAATTGACCAACTGTTCACTTCCTATTGCGTCGAAGTTACACTCCAGTGGATCCCTGGGCATGTCGGAGTCCCAGGAAATGAAAAAACCGATAAACTATCCAAAAGAGGAGCAGCACTGCCCCAGTTCCCATCAAGTACCACACTGCAAACCTGCCAACAGATCCTGAGAAACAATTATAGGCAAGAATGGCTAAACCAGTGGGCTTCCTCCCAGACAGGGCGTCCATTCTTCATACATCAAGCTAAACCAAACCCTCAAGATCCAGTTAAACAACTGAAAAGAAGAGATCAGAGTCTAATTTTCCAGCTGAGAACAGGCCATGGACCCGTCAATAAACATTTAAATAGAATAGACCCACTACGTGAACCAAACTGTAGGCACTGCCACCACCATGCGGAATCAGTTGAACACCTACTTTCACAGTGCCCAAGACTAACTGACCTGCAACACCAGCTACTCCCATCGTACCCGACCATCAACAATACACTCTACACATCATCACAACAACTGAGGAAGACTTGCACCTTTGTCAGAGAGGCAATGGGCTGTCAAGAGTTACCTGCTCACAGCTAAAGGGATTATATTATCATCATCAAATCGGGAGGAATTCCATCACTGCCTGTTGCTTTACCATGGCCTTGCTGCGTTCTTTCAATGTTGGCTCAGCATTCAGCTTCTCCATAGTTGGCAAACATTTGACAGCATGGAGGGCTGCAGACGTAACGGTATTTTCTCTTGCACAAAGCTCAGAGTAGTGCTTGGCCTGCCTCAACATCTGCTGATCTTTTATCGGTTTGCTGCTCTCAGCTGATGTTTTTTTTAGCGGTGCCGTATTTCTTTATTTGGGGACCAGGCGCTTTCTTTATACCTTTGTATATTTGCCTTGTGTTGCCTGTTCGCTCTGCCGTCTGCGTGCTCTTGCTAAGCTGTAGTAAATAATCATTTGCACAACGTCGAGCAGTTTGTTGGACTTTGCTTCTCGTAGCCTTCAGGATCTGAAGGGTTCCAGCACTCGGTGAACGTTAGTACTAATCGCAGCACTCTGTTTATCTTCAATCACAGGTATCAACGCATCTGATAAAGCATCAAACCAGTCATTTGACTTTTCTGTCTTCTTTACCAAAGATGGCAAGTGCAGTATTGTGAATACTGTTCTGCGTGTGCTCCAGTTTCTCTGTAACAGTATCACCGTGCTGTGGGCTAATGAGCACTTTCCTGAAGGGCGTGGTAAACTGGGCGATCATGAGGGGTTGTGGTAAAGTGGGATATATAAATATTTATAGGGAACTTAGTGTACTGACTGAGATCAGCTGTGAAGGTATCTATATCTAATAAGGGTAGTGTATTATAGATGACCTTACTTGCTACCACATATTTATACCTCAGTCAGAATTATTCTGGAATATAGTGATGACTACGTTGAATGTCTAGGGTATGTATATGATGAAGTGTAAGTCACAACAACAACAGACAGATAAACAATTTAATTTATTCCACCACACGTGAATACACTGTGACACTCACACACATGTAACATTCTATAAGACTATCTTGAAGAAGTCACTGGTAAATTTTCAAATATCAATATGTATTAAGTACTTTTCATTAATATATATGTGTCCTGATTCAAATACAAAGTGAACCAGGAATCACAATCAATTTTAATTACAAGTTATATGTACAGAATTTATCAATATGAATCTTGTAGTGACATATTTTATTAATCTTATCCTATGTGTGTCAGTTGTGTAGTAGTAATATGAGGTAATACTGGTGTTGTTTTTTTCAAGCTATGTTGTTATTTGTCATCATGACTTCAAGTGTTTATTTCTGTTGGAACTAGTATTGGAGATGTTCTCAGTTCCGTTCATTAAAACACTTAATTTCCCCTCTTATTTTTATACAATGTCAGTTTAAGATGGGGTTACATAATGTTGAGCTCCGCTGGCCACATAGGCTTAACTTTCGTGATGGCGGCAGGAAAAGACTCCTCTGCTCGATTGCTCCCCTGTGTTCTGGAGACACCTCACTGTTTGCTATATGGACCAAGGAGTATGATGTCCGCCTCTGGATTCAGCAAAGCTCTGACCAGGTACTGCTCAATAGCTTTAGGACCACAGTCCCACAATTCATGGAAATAATACAGAATTACGTTGACTGGCACTGAATATAACACAATTTCGATCTGCCGATGTCCCAGGCTTTTATTTAGAAAAAATAGGCACTGGTGCTCAACGCACTGATTCTGTAGTAAGTTTATTTGCAAATGTGGTGCTGACCTGACGCCTCTAATTGACTATATTGGCAAGTCTAACCAATCATGCCATGTTTACACAGCTTTTAAAAAAAAAGTACTCCTACTCACGTTTCCCCTGACAACACAAGATAGTATTTATAGCCCGACTAATCGTGTTTAGCCTTACATTTCTTGCGCTCCAATCAAATCGGATTTTACATGGAGACCCATTTCCCGTACAATGGTGGGGTGAAAATCTGCCACTGAGCGATTCTGATTCTAGTGTTGTCTGACATCCCTCACTATTTCTTTTGGCTATAATTTGGTAATTCCTAGACTATTTGCGTAACGTTTAACATATTATTTGTCAGCAAGTCCTAAGGAACCCAAATATACAAATTTAAAGGAGCCAAGTGGCTGCGTTCAAAATATGCACTTTCTTCTACCTCCTGTTTACTTCGAATACGATGTGGTGTCTGGGTACTGTAATGTTTTCAAACGTAAACCAGTATAATGTCATATTTCCTAATAAGCGTTTTTCAGGATTTTAAAACCTAACTCTGGTATGGGTAGTGGCTTTTTATCACTGTCGATTTGAAAAAAGCTAGTGCATGTGGCCTTACACGCGTGATGGCAGCAATTGTGTATTGCGCGACTGTGGTAGTATTGCCTGTGTCCCTGCTTTCAGCCCACCCTTCTTTCTATCTTTAGTCCATCTGTCTTTCGTTTTAGGTAACGTAGTGTATAAAAAGACATGAATGGAATTTTAAATCTAGGTCAACCTGCGTATCTCAAGGTTTTTCTTAGAAATGCAGCATATGTTTTATCGTAGAAAGCGGGTATTGAAGCAGTAGGCTTTTACTATCAACGTGAAACGTTACAATTTGCAGACGAAGGAGAAAACAAGGGGGATTTCGCGTACAGTCATTGTGACAGCACTGTTCTTTACCATTCTTCTTTCCTTTTATTGAATTTATGTGTTAGGCTTTACATTTACCTGATAATTTATATATGTGGATTAGAATTTCTCACGACAGGGGTCTAACATCTTGCTGGTATCGATGCGTTGTTTCCCTTCATGTCTGACACGATGGAGTTTTCTTGGTTGTGATCTGATCTTGCTGCAAAGAAAAGAGTGATTTATATCTGTCGCGTGTATGGAAAACTAGACTGAGTGTTGACAGACTATGAATGTGGAAGCAGAGTCACTAATACAATTATTAGGAGACATACGACTTCTAGAGAGTAGTGAGATATGTAGGCCTACTGATCTCTATAGGAAAACTTCTCCACCACACTCAAACTAATTTGTAAGATATCAATCACTTCCCCGACCTCCGATGTTTCATAGAAAATTAAGAAATTCTGTTACAGTAAGCACCACAACAGCAAACATCAAGTGACAGTTAGAAGAGAATTGATGCGGAAGTTGGAACACGTATGAGAGAGGGGATATTTGTAAGTCTTTTAAGAATAATTAAAGGTTAAAGTTTTTGAAATTCCTGTAACGGATTGTGATATATTCCGTTGTAAGTGCTTTGAACCCCTTTCTCGTCCAGGTACAGTAAATAGGATAGTGATCACTTAATGTTATCTGTGTGACTGTGCATTCTATAATGTTTTCTGGGCAGGTCTTTGATATAGATATGATCAATTGGTGTAGATGATGAGTCTGTTACTCTCGTGAGTTGATTGACTAACTGTGTGAGGTTGTATGAGATGGTGATATCATTCCACGTGTTGTTCGGTTTGTGAAGGTCAATACTGAAATCCCCGAGTAGAATAATTCCCTTCGAAGAAGCCCAAACGTTGTCCATCATTCGTGAGAATGTGTCAAATACAGTAGAAAAGCTAGGGTTTCGGTACAGGTAACCAATTAAACCAGGGGTCAGGTTGGGGAGTTTTATTTTCAGCCATATACATTCAATGCCAGTATGTTCTAGATCATCATGTTGTCTGTACTGAAGAGATGCTGAGATGTATTCGATTAGCCCTGTTTCATGTTGTCTATTAGAATCCCCGCAAACGGTAGTGAACCCATTCATCCTATTTTTTTCATCTGTAATTTTGTCATTGTGACAGGTTTCAGAAAAATTAAAATACCGGTACATTGAAGTTTTGTGGAAGAGAGAGGTGGAGACTTCAGCAAGCTTACATAACAGGTGGTAAATGTTTAAATGACCAATATTAAGCCCTGATAGTGTAAGCCATGAATTAGTGATATTGCCTATATTTTGATTTGAGTTTTTGCACTCGGACATGATAATAGTCAATAGGAAAGAAAGAATGAGGGGAGTAGGAATGAGTAAGCAGCAATAAAGTTAGTACACAATGGTTAATACAACATTGTAAACAAGTTATAAAATATACACTGCAATAGATTTCTCTAAAGTACGTAGACACTGTTTACAGTATCTTAATCTTTGAAAAAAGTACGGTTTTTATCTTAAAATACAGTCTGTTCCGAATGAAAAGGAATATTTTTACTTCAACCACAGTCAATGTAGAGAATTAATCTTTTCGGGACAGTTAAAGGTCCACGCTGTGACTTAGCTTGTTAGTTTTGTGAGATTTCCTAATTTTCCTCAACACGAAAAAAAAAAAAAAAAGAAGGTGCAGATGTAAAAAAGAAAGGTGAGCGTAGGAATGAGAGGAACTAGCACATAGATAATAATAAGAAGAAATCAATAGTATTAATACGATAGAGTTATTACAAAGCTGGAAAAAAATTTAGATACACACTACTGTAAAGACTCCGGAGCAGTTTACTGGAACTTACTTCTTGCACACACAAAAATCAGTTTACTTGCTTTAAGCACAATCTGTTTCGAACTAAGGAAATGTTAAACAACGTAAAAAATTAACATCTAAAAGTGACAGTTAAAGTTCTACGCTAATACTCAGCTATGTCTTTTATCTCAGGACAAAGAACACTAAAGTGCTTGCGAAAAGAACGCGCCAGGTCGAATGTTAAACTGCAAACTTGTTTTAAAAACAGTTTTAAGTTAGTAGATTGTGCATTGCTTGGTCTTAATCTTGTTCCGTAGAGACGTAAATAGACATCTGAAGAGTCTGGATTAATATTTCTGGATTATATTGAGTAAGTCACCATAAAACAGATGAACTGTGAGAATTCCGCTCTGGGGAGGTGGAGACGGGGTGAGGAAACTTCCATTTTCTGGCTGTAGTTCCTGCGTTGCGATTAAGTGAATGGGTGTTAGTTGTAGTCCAGTCTTTCCATCTGTCCAGTGGTGTCTGTTGTGCAGTTAGCAGCTGGCGTGTCTGTCGTGTGGGTAGTGGGGGATACATTTGGTCGTAAAGATTAGCGTGGGAGGTGGGCTTCAGTGTAGCTTTTTTTAGAAACATGCATGTCAGCTGAGGAAGGTGATTGATGGTTATGAGCTGCTGTGCCTGGGTTTGCAAAGTTAAGTGTACAATTTGTGTCCCTAGTGGATGAATGTTTGGGTTTCTGAGAGAGTAGGGATCGAAGACGGAAGGCAAACCTGGTCCTAAAAAATGCCGCGCTGAAGTCAGATGTGTCGGCCGAAAGGTACAAATATCGCAGCTTCGCTGTAAACGGACACAACGCAACCAACGCCTTTTTCAGGACGAACGAGAAAGAAGAAAACGGTAGACGTTAGAAAATCTTAATAAATACATGCCTTAACTGATTTCAATTAAAATATGAAATGGAAACTCCCAATCAGGAAAATAAAAGTAGGAGTATGAGAAAGGGACAGATAGAAGCGTTTAGTGGTGTCGGTCGAAATATCGATAGGATACATGCACATATTCACTCAGAAGGATGGATTCTTCCAACTAAGATGGTTTGGCCATGTCTGCAGAATGGGAGAAGATCGGCTACCACGACAAGCATGGGAAACAAAGAGCCAAGGATCCAGACCCCGAGGACGACCCAGAGTCCGCTGGGAGGACAACATTAGACAATCTTTGAAGGACCGAGGACTAGAATGGAACCAGGCCAGGAGGAAGACAGCCGATAGAATAGTTTGGCGTTCTCTCTTCCAAATCCCTACACCTCACGGTAGAAGGGGAACGACTAAGTAGTAGTAGTAGTAGGATGGATTCTTGAGGACACAAATGTACCACACCGAGTAAGCTCTCCAATGCGCTCGGGCTCGCATTATATAAAGAAGCAGCACTAGGTTCAAAAACACACACTAACACCAAACTGCCAGAGGGAGAGAGTGAGGAAGAAAAGTAGCTGCCAAGACTAATACTGTCCTTTCTGAATGAAGTGCAGACATACTTCACTACAAACCAGTCCTACACTGAGCTTACATCGATTCTAAAGCCTCAGCTGCCATGACAAGGCTGAATGTGATCTGGAAAAGTAACATCAGTTTTCGTGTGAAGATCAAATTATACAAATCACTTGTATTATCTATTCTCTTGTATGGGTGTGACGGCTGGACACTGTTAATACTTGTTTAAGTGGGAGGTCATGTCATGCCTGGACAGTACAATGTTGTGGTGGATATAGGTCACCAAGCGTTGAGGCGCTGACAGGGTGTAATGTAGACTCTCTCTCTCAACTATACAGGCTCTCAAATGTGTAGTGCTCGTAGAAGTGTGGTTGACATGATGTGTGGGTGTGAAGACATCAGATAGGATGATGGACACGAATGCGTATAGACACTTGGACAGCTTCACACTGAACCCTCTCAACCACATGTAGAAGTCAGTAAACGTTGGTAATACAGATGACTTTTCAAACATTTATTACGAGACGTACGATGATGATAACGACACAGTCAATTGCCTAAGGATCATGGACATCACATACATGGTTATAGATGAACATATCTGGCATCACAAATCTCGATCAGCTCGTCCGTCAATATATAAATGACAATGGACTGTCAATCTACGTTCTCCTCATACTGAAGCTCAGGTCCCCTGACTGAGCACGTCAGGTACCCCTAGCAAATATACCGCACGAAAAGGGCGAGTTTCAATTGCTTAACAAAGTCAATGACTCCTTCTGGCATCACACGCCAGGTACTTCTTCTGGTGAAGAATATCGGCCGCAACAGCGGGCCTCTTATGGCGACAGAATCAGGCCGTAAGTAGCGGGCCTCAAAATAAGGTAACCTCTGTGTTTATCTCTCTGTGTATATCAATTCCTGCCAATCCTACCGCCGCATAGCGGATTTCCAGTAGACAAACTTATCTGGGCTTCATTTCATCAAAAGACCTCTTAGTCTTGGTTTCTGTATCGAGCACCAAACATGGGCTCTATATATAACATATCAACTGTGAGCTCTACTCAAATGTCGCCTTATAGTTATCAAATGTACTTCTGTGATCTAGGCATACAAGAAGATCAAAATGTATCTATTATCTTTACAGCATCCTAGAAAAACACTAGGAAACACAACACTGCCATTCCTGGCATACTGAATAAACTTGGGGAAGGATCAATGACATATCAGTCATACAGAGAACTTCCATATCTCCGAATAATGGCAGAGAAAATCTTCGGACCGGCTTGTCCGATCAGAAACCCAGGTACTCTCCTCAAGACGGAAGTCTATCGGTCTCCACGCCAAAACCTGCGCATGTGCAATAAGCCCAGACCTGAGCGAAGCTAACACAGACCAGGGGCGTTTCCCCAAACGAGAGGCAAAGCCGCTCCGTATATGGCCATGCGAATAGAGACTTAAGACATGACAACTATTTAAGACATTCCCCGTAGCAGGTCAACATCTATCAATAAGACAAGGGGAAGATAACTACAAATCAAACCTGTCATCAACGTAAATAAACAGTTCTCTTTCTTAGACCATCAAAAGAATTAAACAAGTTGATGTCTTTAACATATATGCAAAATAGACAGCAACAGACACTCACTGCAGATACGGAGCGAAGGATTCAGGCTTTCGAGCATAAATGTTATAGAAGAATTTTGCGCATTTGCTATAAAGAGCACAAAACAAATGTCTATGTTAGAGAGAAGGTAAACACCTATGCAGGCCACCAAGAACCACTTTTGTCAGTAGTGAAACGTCGAAAGCTTGCCTGGTTTGGGCATGTAACTAGTCATGACTCCCTTTCGAAAACGATCCTCCAGGGAACAGTCGAAGTAAACGGAGAAGAGGAAGGCAAAGAAAATCCTGGGCTGATAACATCAAATAATGGGCAGGACACAGTTTTTCCACACTTGTACGCATTGCTGAGGATAGAGAGAAGTGGAGGACCCTGTCTGCTGATGCTTCCACCATGGCACCCCTACGACCCATGACGGGTTACGGGTTGAGATGATGATGAAAGGGTATGTAGGATTACTAAAGATATTTGTATGAATAATAACATTTTATTTCAGGTTTTGTTTAAAACATGAGTCTATCAGACCTAACATTTGTCTATACGAGTATGTTTGATGAAAATTGAAACTCGCAATATAACCCCCACAGTCCTTACCTAACCAGTCCTTGTCAGGGCTATATAACCATGCTAGTCCTTTCCTGGTATACTAAAACCCACCAGCAAGTACATCACTGACTTGGCATGCATAGGTGGAAGGAAAAGGTTGCATCATACACATGTAATCATATTACTTTATTTATTTTTGTATTATATTATTTGAAAATGTTCTGCAAGTAGACACTTGTCTTATTATGCTATATCTGGCTTGTACTGAACCATATATCACCCATCCAATACACATACCACCCGTGTGTTGCCGGGGCCCGAAAGGGGAGCAAAGAATAGTAACACTGCACCCTACCACGCATGTCGTAAAAAGCGACTAAGGAGGGTTGGGCATGGGGCTGTTTACCCCATCCCGTAAAAACTTTGCACAGTGGGCTGATCACCTGCTTGCCAACCAATCTGATTACGGAAACAACGATAGATTGTTTGGTCTGTTTCTGTTCCACAAAGACGCCACTAGGCGTGGTGGAAACAGCGACAGATTGATCAATTTGTTGTTGCCCTAAGACGCCACTAGGCGTACTGGCCACATACTGCTTTGCCGGTTGGTGGCTAAGGATGGAAGAAGAAGAAGAATACACATACACTGAGACAAACTCACCTCATGAACAATAAAGATTATATGTGTGCTCCATGCCACAGAATATCCACATATTACTCCTTGTTCCAGGTTCATATTTGAGTCTTCGAGCTGAAGTCCTAAGTTTTTCAATCCCGCTGCCTATAACTTCAAAGAGGCACAGTAGTTGAAGCTTTACAGACCTTTAGTCCCCCTCAGTCATTGGGTGGGCTAAAGGACCATCTTGTTTCATTGATTACACCAAAGCTTTCGACTGTGTACAACATCAGCAGTTGTGGACTATTATGGAAAATATGAGATTTCCAAACCACTTTTTACAACTCATCGCACTGCTGTACCAAGAACAACAGGCAGCCGTAAAAATAGAGGGGGAAACATCAGAATGGTTTGAAGTACGGAAAGAAGTAAAACAAGGCTGTACTCTTTCCCCTTCCCTGTTTAACATTTATGCCGAGAATATCATGAGAAACGTAAGAGATGACCAAGAACACACACAGTTTGACTCATTTAACATCGGCGGGTACCAGATCCCGAAAATCAGAAATGCTGACGACACAGTCCTCCTATCGACCAACCCAGAAGGACTTGAGCAATTAATTATGTCCACCAAAACACACAGCGAGTCCCAGGATCTATACCTAAATGCCAAGAAGACCAAAGTATTGACAACAGACAAAGTAAAGACCAAACCAGAAATTGAGATTGATAACGAAGAACTGAAAAGTGTTAATGAATTCGAATACTTAGGATCAATCATCAACAGCTCTGGCGACTGCAGTAGAAATTAAAAGAAGAATTACAATTGCTTCACATAAACTAATACAGATGAAAAACCTATGGCAAGGCACAAGCAAAGAAACAAAGTTACAACTGATCAGAGCAGATATATTCCCAGTAGCAACATACGGCTGTGAGACTTGGACACTCAATATAACAGTTGCAAAAAAGGTTACATTATTCGAAATGAAATGCTACAGAAGGATGTTGAGAATACCCTGAAAAGAAAAAAAGGCCAACAGAGAAGTTTTGCACGCACTAAATGTAGAGGAAAATTGACTTCAAAATACCATCGCAATAAGGAACTGAAATATTTTGGTCATATAAAAAGACATAATAGTCTGGAAAAAATAGTGATGGAAGGCATGGTCCCTAGAAAAAGGGGAAGGAGTCAACCTAGACAACGGTGGACCCAGGACATCACAGAGAGTCTGAACTTGTCTTTGGCTGATGTAGGTCGACTTGCCCAGAATCGTGATGCGTTCAGAGCAGTTATAATGGAGACAACATTCTGGAAAGAACACATCACAAGATGAACGGACCAGACTTTCAGCAAGAGAGAAGTTTGTCACTACAATTGTTCAAAAAGATGAGTAATACAAGACCCATTCCAGTGATCTATGTGAGCAGTCAAAAGAAACATTTTGTCGATGACGAATAATGTTCAGTAAATATCCAGGATAGTTAAAGACTAGTGCCAGAAAACTTGTGGAAGACTTTAGTTACAGAATTCAATTGGAAAATCCAATATTGTTTTATTAAGTTATATATATATATATATATATATATATATATATATATATATATATATATATATATATAAGAAGTTAAGGACCAGTAGGTGAAAATGACCCAAAAATAATAAAAATTATATTTCATAAGCAATTAATCTGACATTGACTTTTCTCGAACAACAAACATTCAACACGTACTGCATGCGCCACCAGCATACCGTATGGCTAGTGTTCAGCTCAGCAAGCACGCTGAAAAAATGCTGCTAAGACGCCAAAATGTGGGTGTTTTTAATGATGTCTGAGCATGAAAAAAATACCTGCTATTCCAAAAATGCGTGATGCATGTGGGAGACTATAGTGTTGGTCTTGAGCTGTATTCACAAAATTGTCTTTATAAGCAATACAAGTGCTGCATAACCATTGCACAACAATATGCCTCAACGACGAAAGCTGAGTGTTGTGGATAAAGGAAGAGCCATTGCGTGGTTGCAGGAAGGTCTTACTGTCCAAAATGTTGCTCAGAGGCTTGCAGTATCTCATTCAGTTATTGTCAGACTGCAGCAACGCTTTGACCAGACTGGAATCGTCGAGGAACGGCAACGCACAGGTCGTCCTAGAGTCACTACACCTCGAGAAGATAGCTTAATTCAGAGGCAAGCACTGCAACGGAGAACTGCAAGTGCAAATGTTATCAGACAGTTCCTCAGAGATGCTACCAACACTGTAGTCAGTGATCAGACTATTCGGAATCGCCTTCACGATGCCAACTTTCGTGCTTGTCGTCCAGCCATTCGACCACACTTGACTGCTGCCCACAGAGCAGCTCGTTTATCATGGTGTATGCAGCACGTGCAGTGGCAACGTGCACAGTGGGCTAACGTTATGTTCATGAATGAGTCCCGATTTGTCTTGGAGCCTACAGATGGACGAATCAGAGTATTGAGGCGTCGTGGTGAGCGCTTTAGTGATGCTGCAGTCATCGAACGTAACCGATATGGTGCTGGATCAGTGATGATGTGTGGAGGCATTAGTTTACTCCACAGAACCCCCCTATATCATATGATTGGGAATCTGAATGGTGACCGCTACCGTGACGAGATTCTACAGCCTCTTGCCATCCCAGCCCTGCAAGTTATTGGGCACAATGCAGTCCTTCAAGATGATAATGCAAGACCACACCGTTCTCGTGCAGTAAATGCTTTCCTGCAAGAAGCGGGTGTCAATAGAATGGATTGGCCTGCAAACAATCCTGATTTGAATCCCATAAAACATCTTTGGGACGAGCTTGGGCGACGAGTTAAGCAGCATCAGCCATCTCCTGCAACTCTGCATGAACTGCTTCTGGTCCTTCAGCATCAGTGGCAGGCAGTGCCCCAATGCTTCATTCACAAGCTCATCATTTCCATGCGACAGCGGTGCCTTGAAAGTATCGCCAATAATGGAGGGCACACACGCTACTGACAATGTTGACCTTTGGTGTTATTCTCATTAATATTGAAAATGAGGGTTGTATTGATTGCTGTGCTGTCATTTTACACACGTTAATGCAACCGTCATGAAAATAGTGTTGATTGTCACTGATAAGCTTGTAATGTTATATTTTGAAGTGCTGCGTTTTTATTTCTCATTTTCATTTCACTTTATAATAATAATAGACCCTTCAGTCATAACTGACTATGGGAATGCGCCCCTGAGGTGGCACCCCTCAGCTGCTTATTTTCCTGGTGCTCCTTTCGACGTTTTCTACCCTCCTCTGCTTGTTGTGTGAGCCTCTCTTCTCCCAGTCTGAGGTGGTGCAGTAAATAGCATCGCCACTTAGTGCGATCGGCAGCTTCATCCTCCCATGTTGCTGGATCCATGTCCAGTGCCCTCATATCTCTCTTGCACACATCTTTGAACCTCGGCTGTGGTCGCCCAACTGTTCTCTTGCCATCTGCTAATTGTCCGTAGAAGATATATTTTGGGATGCGACCATCTTCCATGCGGCGAACATGGCCAAGCCAGCGAAGTCTGCGCTGTCTAAGCAGCGTATACATACTTTGAAGGCCAGCATGTGACAACACCTCGACATTTGTCACTTTATCTTTCCACGAGATGCCAAGGATGCAACGTAGACACCGCAAATGGAAGGTATTGAGCCTTCTTTCTTGCTTAGCATAGGTCGTCCAGGTCTAGCTGCCATATAGGAGTGTGCTGGTGACGCAGGCATTATATACCGCAGCTTTGGTCTTCATTGTGAGTTTAGAGTTTCCCCAAACACGCGATGTGAGGCGGGCAAAGGTAGCTGCAGCTTTGCCAATGCGGCTGTCGATTTCTGTATCCAGTGAGAGTTTGTCATTGATGGTAGACCCTAGGTATGTGAAGTGGTGCACCACTGCCAATTCATAGTTATCGATAGTGATAACTGGTGCAGCACCCGCATCCTGACTCAGCACATTCGTTTTCTTTAGACTTATTGTGAGGCCAAAGTCCTTGCATGCTTTAGTGAAGTGATTCATCAAGCTCTGAAGCTCCTGCTGGCTATGAGTGACGGCTGCAGCATCATCAGCGAACAACAAGTCTCTTATAGTGACCCTTCTGATTTTTGTTTTTGCCCTCAGCCTTGAAAGATTAAACAGACGGCCATCTGACCTAGTGTGAAGGCATATTCCTTCAGTTGCATCTCTGAATGCATGTTTCAAGAGTAAGGCAAAGAAGATTCCGAAGAGGGTCGGAGCCAGAACACAGCCTTGTTTAACGCCACTTCGTATATCAAAGGGCTGTGACGTGCTTCCAGCATATTGGACTGTTCCCTTCATGTCGTCATGGAATGACTTTATCATTTCCAGCATTTTAGAAGGGCAGCCTATTTTCAGGAGGATTTTAAAGAGTCCATCCCTACTAACCAGGTCGAATGCTTTTGTGAGGTCTATAAAGGCGATATATAATGGTCTTTTCTGCTCTCTTGATTTTTCCTGAAGCTGGCGGAGAGAGAAGATCATGTCTGTTGTTGATCTACCAGCTCGGAATCCACACTGAGACTCTAGATATATGCGCTCAGCTAACTTGTGTAGTCGCATTAAGACGAATTTGGCAAAAACCTTACCAACAATACTAAGAAGAGAGATGCCTCTGTAGTTATTGCAATCACTTCTGTCTCCTTTATTTTTATACAGTGTTACAATCTTGGCATCTCGCGTGTCTTGAGGAATAGTGGTCTCTTCCCAGCACTGGCACAGCATCCTATGCAGGGGATGTAATAGCGTGCTCTTACAGCATTTGATTAAATCAGGAGGAATTCCATCACTGCCTGGTGCTTTGCCAGAGGCCAAGCTATCAATGGCCTTGCTGAGTTCCTCTAATGTTGGTTCGGCATCCAGCTCCTCCATAGTTGGCAGACTATTGACAGCATCAAGGGCTGCAGGCGTAACAGTATTGTCTCTAGCGTAAAGCTCAGAGTAGTGCTCGACCCACCTCTCCATCTGCTTACCCTTATCGGTTAGCTTCTCTCCGCTGATGGTTTTTAGCGGTGCCGTCTTACTTTTTTGGGGACCAAGTGCTTTCTTTATACCGTCATACATTTGTCTAATGTTGCCTGTTTCGGCTGCGATCTGGATGCTCTCACTGAGCTGGAGACAGTAGTCATTTGCACAGCGTCGAGCAGTTTGTTGAACTTTGCTTCTCGTAGCCTTCAGGATCTGTAGGGTTCTAGCACTCGGTGAACGTTTGTATTCACTCATAGCACTGCGCTTAGCTTCAATAACAGGTGCCATCACATCTGATGAAGCATCAAACCAGTCATTTGACTTTGCCGTTTTCTTACCAAAGGTGGCAAGTACAGTACTTTGAATGGAGTTCCGTAGATGCTCCCAGTTCTCTGTAATAGTATCACCATGCTGAGGGCTACTGAGCACTTTCTCGAAGGTCGCAGTGAATTGAGCGATCATGAGAGGGTCTGACATCTTGCTAGTATCAATGCGTGGTTTCCCTTCATGTCTGACACGATAGAGTTTTCTTGGTTGTGCTCTGATTTTGCAGCAAACCAAGGAGTGATCTGTGTCACAGTCTGCACTATGGTACGAGCGCGTGGAGAGCACAGACCTGAGGAGTAGCCTTCTGACGAGAATCAGGTCCAGTTGGTGCCAATGCTTGGATCGTGGGTGTCTCCATGACACCTTATGCTGGGGTTTTGTCTGAAAGTAGGTGTTGGTCACGCAGAGGTCATAGTGGACGCACAACTCTAAGAGCCGTTGTCAATTTTCATTCATCTTGCCAATACCAAACCCGCCCAGACATGAAGGCCATGAAACATTATCGGCACCCACTCTAGCGTTAAAGTCACCAAGGAGAACAAGCTGTTCTTGCCTAGGTATGCTTTTGATAGCTGCTGCTAGATTCTCGTAGAACTCATCTTTAGCTTCTGAGGCAGAGTACAGAGTAGGAGCAGACCTGTGCTAGTTTGCAGGCGGAGTGTAAACTGGCGTTCTGATCCATTCTCGCCTGGTTCAACCATTTTAGTTAGCGATTTTTTTTACCGCAAAACCTGCTCCGTGTTCTCTAGCTTTATTAAGATCTTTCCCTTGCCAATAAAATGTGTAGTCCTTCTCGCTCACCGTTCCAGAGCCCGCCAGGCGCGTTTCCTGAAGTGCAGCTATATCCACCTGAAGTCGTTTAAGCTCATCATTAATTATGGCTGTTTTCCTTACATCGTTTACATCTTGTAGGTTTTCGGATAGTCCAGTCAACTTAGTCCGAACGTTCCAGCATCCCAATCTGAGAGTTTGCTTACTTCTATTTTTTCGATAATTGCTTGGTGCAAACTTTTCTGTCCACAGTTCGGGTTTGACCCTAATCCCCATGCACCCAATGGGGAAAGCAGACAGTGGCGGGACAACACCTTATTGACTGGGGGCTGTCCAGTTTGAAGCGGGCGGTAGCTGTCCAGTGAGATCCTAGAACCTCTCCCACTGTCGGAAGTAGCCCCTGGCGCCATGCCCTACGCCAATTGGGCAAAATGCTTATAACCGGTAACTGCTACTTCCCGTGTTTTGCCGACACCTATAGGGTGAAGCTGGAGTGTCCTCTCCAGGGCGCAAGCTTGGGCACAGTTATATGGAGATCAAGCTGTTGCCCATGCAGCATGTTCCCCCTCTCCACACAGCCGGTAGATCCAAAGGAATGGCAGTAGCCGATACAGTTTGGTACCAGCCATGTCGCAGGAGTTGCCAGAATAATGTCGAATCGACATTAGGCTGCCTTAGGGACTCCGACTCCGGATTTATCCTCAGGGTTTACTCCCGAAGTCAATTCCACAAATGGATATTCCCGCAAGACAGCGGTGGTTTGAATTCAGAGTTCCTTCTCTTAGATAAGCTACCAACCAAGGATCACGAGCCCTATCTGCCCGAAGCTGCTGGTTTTAAGGCGCCAGTTCCAAAGGTTATTGCCGGGAGTTGTAGTGAGGATAAGCTCTCACTGCAGATAAAATACTTCTATGGCACGCGCCTCAAACAGCCTCCGACAACCAAGTCCAGCTCCCGGCCTTCACGTGTGGCTCAATTTGAGTCCGGCGGAACTGTTTCCACTAACGGGAGAAGGGGCAAAGGCGAGCGACATTTCACTTTGCACCCTTAATAAAAATGGTCCTTAACTTCTTTTGAAGGGTATATATATATATTGTAAAATCATCAGCTGTAAATATACTTCTCCATTTACACCATCTTCCAACACTCACCATTCATTACAAAATTTAGATAGAAGTAAATAAAGAGGATATATTATTTGTATTCAACAGCTTTATTCATTCACTAAAGTTGAAGTTGAGTTTTTTGAATTGTTAGCAGTAGTAGTCACACATCAGGGTGGCACAGTAAGATCTGACTGTTCTATTTCAATTCCAGATACTTTCAGGGCCGTGACTATCGAGTGATACCAGTGTACTTCTCTGTCACTGTGACCTCACAAAGCCGTGACTATCAAGTGATACCAGCGTACTTCTCTGTCACTGTGACCTCACACAGCCGTGACTATCAAGTGATACCACTGTACTTCTCTGTCACTGTGACCTCACACAGCTGTGACGATCGAGTGATACCAGCGTACTTCTCTGTCACTGTGATCTCACACAGCCGTGACTATCAAGTGATACCACTTTACTTCTATGTCACTGTGACCACACACAGCCGTGACTATCAAGTGATACCACTGTACTTCTCTGTCACTGTGACCTCACACAGCTGTGATGATCGAGTGCTACCAGTGTACTTCTCTGTCACTGTGACCTCTTACAGCCGTGACTATCAAGTGATACCAGCATACTTCTCTGTCACTGTGACCTCACACAGCCGTGACTATCAAGTGATACCACTGTACTTCTCTTTAACTGTGACCTCACACAGCTGTGACGATCGAGTGATACCAGCGTACTTCTCTGTCACTGTGACCTCATACAGCCGTGACTATCAAGTGATACCACTTTACTTCTCTGTCACTGTGACCTCACACAGCCGTGATGATCGAGTAATACCAGCGTACTTCTCTGTCACTGTGACCTCACACATCCGTGACTATCGAGTGATACCAGTGTACTTCTCTGTCACTGTGACTTCACACAGCTGTGACGATTGAGTGATACCAGTGTACTTCTCTGTCACTGTGACCTCACACAGACGTGACTATCAAGTGATACCACTGTACTTCTCTGTCACTGTGACCTCACACAGCTGTGACGATCAAGTGATACCAGCGTACTTCTGTCACTGTGACCTCACACAGCCGTGACTATCAAGTGATACCACTGTACTTCTCTGTCACTGTGACCTCACACAGCTGTGATGATCGAGTGATACCAGCGTACTTCTCTGTCACTGTGACCTCACACAGCCATGACTATCAAGTTATTCCACTGTACTTCTCTGTCACTGTGACCTCACACAGCTGTGACGATCGAGTGATACCAGCGTACTTCTCTGTCACTGTGACCTCACACAGCTGTGACTATCAAATGATACCACTGTACTTCTCTGTCACTGTGACCTCACACAGCTGTGACGATCGAGTGATACCAGCGTACTTCTCTGTCACTGAGACCTCACACAGCCGTGACTATCAAGTGATACCACTGTACTTGTCACTGTGACCTCACACAGCCGTGACTATCAAGTGATACCGGTGTACTTCTCTGTCACTGTGACCTCACACATTCTAGAGAGTAATATTATTCTATGCCTTCTCCAACACTATCACCACACCTTAAAAAACGTTACGTTATCCTTCTATCTACAACTGCCAAGAATAATCGTGTACGAAGTTAGACACCTTTGAAGATCCATATCAGATACTCTTGAGTTATGGCAACTGTTGGACCACTACTGCAAAGCAGGGGAGGTAATTCTCTAACATTAAGCATCATAAACATCATGCCAGTAAGGATTCTCTCTTGTATGTATTCTTGTATGTTGTAGGTTATCTTTCTCAATAAATGATACACCATAAATATCACACTTGTAGGATTTGTCTTCCTCTATTATCTTGTGAGACTGAATGATTAAATCACTGCAAGCAGCAGCAGCACTATCACTCACACTAAGCTATGTATACTTTTATGACTTTGTAGACTACCAATCTCAGTAAATGTAGCATCACAAACACCACACTTGCACATCTTTTTTCCTATATGTATTTGTCGAAAATTTGCGATATGTGAATTAAGACTTAGATTGGTCCTTTCTGAATAGCAATAGGAACAGGTGAGAGATAATAGTAGAAATAGATTTCACGATTGAGATGGTGGAAAAGTAATAGATTCTGTTCCTGACACTCTAGAAAAAATTCTCTCGGTCAGCCTATCTCTACAACAGATTTAGATTACTCAGACAGACTATTAGAATATATATTATATATATATATATATATATATATATATATATATACCACTCTCATACACACAAACACATAAGTGACAACATTTAGATGCACTGACGGGAAACTATAACAATGGGATATATCTATTTGAAACGAGCTGACCGCCACACTTTTTGATAAGTTTCTGTAAATTTTATTTATCATAAGAAAATTTACCACAACACATAAATGTTAATATCAAACATATAAAATAATAAAAGGGTAATGAATTCCTAAAAGGATAAGAGACTATAGACAGACCCATAGGTGTAATCTTTTCCCTCGATGTTTAGCCCACGATCCCATTAGAAGAAAAGTGATAGCCCCAAAGAGTCACGGATTTATACGCTATAGTCTAAGATTTCCCTCAAAAGTTAAGAACAGAGTTGATACACTAATCTATCCTAAGAGGAAAATGTCATTTGCAACAAATTTGCATAAATGAAATTACAAAGTGGGTGCAGGAATATAAAAATGAAAGAATCACTCGTTCTGCTTTCACTCTGTTCTTTCAGCAGGGGCACCTGTCATACTTTCTTACCTACAATCTTGCTGTTGTTCGCCGTCTGACGGAAACTTTAGGACACACACCGTTTAATCTGTCTTTCTTTTGATGAAGGGGATCCCAGCTCTGCAGATTTTGGTTTCATCCAATGTTCCGGGAAGCGTCCTCTTCATGCAATATTTTTCAGACTAAGGTTAGTGTCACTTTAATCAGTTCAGGTAAGAATTAGTTTTAAGCGGGTTTACAGTGTCAGAATCACGAGGTTTCCTTTACTTAGGAAAAATGACAGGTTATAAGTTCTCTCAATATAAAATTGTTGGTCACACCACAATTAGTCAAAATGTCGGACTGTTACTGGTTTGTAATTTTACTCGCCACCAGGCTGAATGTACATGAGATTTAGGGAAGAAATATAATCTTGCTTGATAGGACCAGTACATGCATTTAGTCTTTAAGTTCGTGAGATGAGTACTCTGTCTATTTCTGGAGGCAAACACAATGCCAGACAGGTGTTAACTTGTAATCCCACGTGGTTAAAGATAAAATGTTTCTTCTATGATTCTTCTCAAATGTACTAATACCGCTGGTAAAAGTTGGGCTTTACCCAATTTCACTCCAAACAGAACTACAGGCTATCACCACGAATTAGAATTATTCACTATATAGGTATTCTCTAGCACAAAGCGATCCGTCTACTGGAACTTAGGAGTACTGAATGAATGAAGTCTAAACTACTGGTGCTTATATTTTATGAAAAGAAATGATTCACTAATTCTCGAAAACCCGAATTAGTCCCCATCTTAACACTTACATTAACTCAGACGTCGGCAATAAAACTGCCAGTGCGCGTTTTTACACCTACTGCTATCTCTGGTCATTTCCCAGCAATCCACGTTGGCACCTCCCACTGAGAAACTTAATCATAGACATGCTGTGTCAGAGAAAATTGCTAGATGATTGTCTGGCTTCTTATCCCTTTCAAGAACAAATTCACACGATTCGATCTCGTCACGGACTTAGCTTAACAGCAATAAAAATGCGTTGCTAAATAAGAAAAGAAAAAGGCAAAAGTATAAATGGAAGAGTTGTATTTTTCACAATCAAACGGATGCAAAATAAAGGATAAAAGAGCGATATTAAAGTAGAAGTCACGGGTAGAATAGAGAAGAGATATAGAAATTTATTAATCATAAATCTCTCTGCGACAGTATTCATTTTTTGTCTTTGTAGACTACCACTCTCAGTAAATGCAGCAACATAGACATCACACTTGTATGGTTTATTTCCTGTACGTATTCATTTATGACTGTAAGCTACCCATTTCAGTAAATGCTGCACCAAAAACATCACACTTCTAAGGCTTCTCTACTGTACGTTTTCTTTTATGAATGTGTAGTAAACGAGTAAATGCTGCATCTCAGACATCACACTTGTAAGGTTATTTTCCTGTATGTATTCCTTTTTTATTGTGTAGACTATTGCCCAGAGTAAATTCTGCTCCACAAACATCACACTTGTAAGGCTTCTCTCCTGTATGTATTCTTCTATGTCTTTGTAGACTACTTCTCTCAGTAAAGGCTGTACCACAAACATCACACTTGTAAGGCTTCTCTAATGTATGTATTCTGTGGTGGGTTTTGATGTTAAAGAACCAGATATTAACTGTAGCCGATGTGAGGTCAGCTGTGCAAGCCCCTGAGTTAAGTTAGTTATGAATGTGTTCTCAGGGAACCTGTCTGCTACCACCTTATGACATCAACCAGCTATATTTTTCCCTACTTATGTGTAATAGTGTGTGTGAGTGTTGTCTAGCTAGATGTCTAGGGTATATGCACTGTAATGTAATAATATTGACAACAACTACACTTATACAGTAATGAACAATGATGGAACAACACACTGGTTTAAGTTTAAATTTTCAACTTTTTTTGTACAATTTATTTTCCTGTATCTAAGTTATGTTTTGGAAACAGGAATACTGAAAAACTCAAAGTGGTAATAGAATATATTTACAACAATTAAATTCAAATTATAAATGAGTCTCTTATTGTTCACAATTGTTATCTAAATGTCTCTGGAAAAGTGTCACTTTAATCTTGATCCTACGAATGGGTACTAATTGGAAAAACGACTGTGTTCATCATGTTCTACTATGAACTACACATTTGGGATAAGAGAGTAGTGAAGTTTGATATATCAAGAGCCCATGGACAAAGTCTTAGCTTGGTAAGGGCTGGATCACAGGATGATGTCTTTCCACTCCAACAGCTTCAAACTACCAAGTCAGGATACTGCCCTTGGAATGTAATACTGAGGCCCACAGAACTATACTGCCTCTATTCACCTGGTGCAGATTCACATATAAGTGTAGGGTGAACACTTGGCACACTTGATTTCATAGATGAAACCCTGCAAGTATAGGAATACGTCCTACTCAACATCTCATATGCCTCTCTCTATCCCTAATTATTAAACATTTTCATTCATAGTTAGAATCAGCATGGTAACTAATCAAATAGTTATCGTTCTTATTTGGTGTTGTACCCCATTCATGGTCAAGTAAACTTCAAACTTCAGTTTGACACTTTCCTGGACATAGGAAATATTTTTAATTTAATCATATCAAGTCATGTACAAAGACTGTGACTTGCTGAAGAAGACGGCCCGTGGTCTTATGTCACAATGCTTTACATAAAATTCCCATTAATTTTTAATTTTCTTTTCTCCCAAAGTGTCAGAAAGCCTACCTGGTTTTTCTACACCATGTTAATATATGTCCTAACAACTCTATGAAACAACACAAAGTTTGATGTTGACTTCCCTCTAGATAAACTTTTACCCATAAGATTTTCATATATATTCAATACTGCATACATAATAATAATAACAATGATGATATAAATGTTTTCTTTCTTACCGCATCAGAGAAATATTAACACTAATAAGTTGGATGTGCGATAAACATGGTCAATTCCAGATTGCTTGCTGGTGCAGATCAGCAGAGTCAAGACAGTACTATTATCTTGCTTTTCACAACTTCAGTGTAGACATTTTATTTCGAAAGTGGCAACTAACACTAACTACAATTGGTTTTATCCCTCTGTTAGTATATATTAGACTCCAACCAATCAGGGACTGTTTGGCTTCTAGCATCTTTTATTCAAAACTAACTCAAATTTCAAACCTTGGACCAACTTCCCCTCTGTCCCCCGACAGGGCAAACTGAAAAAAGATTTCAAGTCTGTTAGTCCAACTGTCTTCGTCAATATCTTAGCTATTTACTAAAAGTTTATAATTCTGACAAGTAATTATTGATCCTGTTGCTGTCTGTCACACAGTGGTTATATTTTTTATTGTGATATTATTTATTTTTAATATTATCGTTTTCCTCCTACTTTTCATCACATAACATATTTCTCTACCTACGGCAAGATACACTGACCCTTTAATCTTCTAATAAACAATTAATGTCATTGTATTCATCAACTGTCCTTTCTTTTATTCTGTAAATAAATTATCTAAGTTTTTCTTCTTTATCCCTACTATGCCCCTTTTTGGGTGCAAAATTCAAAATATGTAAACAACAAAATTGAGACACTACCAACTAAGCTCCTTTTCTCACCCGTTCCGTACTGTATTTTTCAAATTTTCTACGTCAAATCATAATATAGGTCAGTCTTACGTTCTCATTCAGAACAAAACAGAGATTTTTGTAGTACGTCTAACAATTCGACAACCGTTTGCCGTATTGTTACATTATAGTTACTTTTTTAGCCCGAAATACACTGGTGTGTGTGTATATATCTGAGTCTCATCTAACAGCGTGGTTATATGCACAGAACGGCGTGTTGAGCAAAGAGGGGTCTGCAGGGCGGGCGATATCGTTTTCCTCTCCAACTTCTTCTTCTTCTTTGATCCTTAGTCGCCGACCGTCAAAGCAGTCAGTGGCTATCACGCCTAGTGGCGTCTTGTAGGGCAACAAAAAATTGATTCCACTTTGCTCGGTCGGTGGCCATCCTTCGTACAGTGCCCCAACTAAGGTTCATTCTCTGCATCTCAGCCTCCACAGTCCTTGCCAGGTTGTTTTTGGTCGGCCTCTCTTTCGTTTTCCTTCAGGGGTCCAAAGCATAGCTGTTCTTGTGATGGCATCGAGGTCTCTTCTGAGGACATGGCCAACCCAGGTCCAGCGTCTGCCAGCTATGATGGTGTGCATGTCCTCTTGCTTGCTACGAGTAAGCAGATCTTGGTTAGTGATGGTATTCGGCCAAAAGATTCGGTGAATTTTTCTTAGGCATGTTGTGTGAAAAGAGGACAATTTCCTTCTCTGTAACTCTCCAGCATTCCACACCATAGAGAAGCACAGAAAGCACACAGCTCTGATATAATCTTAATTTTGTGCTTGTGCTGTATTGGGAGGACTTCCAGATGTTGTTTAGGCTAAAGAAGGCTGTTCTTGCCTTATTCATTCTTTTGTTGATGTCTTTGCCTGCCCCGCCGTCTGGTGTTATTATGCTTCCTAGGTATGTGAAGGTATCTGTCTGTACCAGTTGCTGATTCCTTACTGATATGGGCTCAGGGTTGCTCACATTGAGCGTCATGACCTCAGACTTCTTTAAATTGATGTTCAAGCCCACCTGCTGGCTAAACTTATTAAGTCTATCCGTTTTTTTCCTGTATGTGTTGATGTGAATGTGCTAGTAGTGCAATGTCATCTGCATATTCCAGATCTTCCAATGTAGAAAATGTTGTCCATCTTATTCCTCTTGGACTGCCCTCTGTTGTCTGGCGCATCACCCAGTCTATGACTGTTAAAAATAGAGTGGTTTATAAGGGGCATCCCTGTCATACTCCTGTCTTCACCTCAAAGGTTAGGTTGCTCTGCCCAACACTACACGTAAAGTTGGCATAGAGGCTTTTTATGATTGATACTATGCAGCTTGGAATTCCATAAGCCCTCAGTATTTTCCATAAACTGTCCCTAAGTATGCTGTCAAAAGCCTTTTCAAAATCAACGAAATTAATGTAACACTGTCTTTGCCATTCTGACCACTGCTCTATAATGTCCCTGAGAGTGAATATATGATCTACACATCTTCTGTTCTTTCTAAATCCTGCTTGTTCTTTCCTCAGTTTGTGGTCTACCGCCTTTGAAATTCTCTGAATAATTATCCTGCCTAGTATTTTGCTGGGAACTGAGAGAAGAGTGATTCCTCTCCAGTTATTGCAGTCTGCAAGATCTTCCTTCTTAGGCAATTTGACAATTATTCCTTTGTTCCACTCTGATGGTGTTGTCCCCATTTTCCAGACTTGTGCAAATAGTGGTTCTAATAGTTCTGCTGCTAGCTCAGGGTCTGTCTTAAATAGCTCTGCATTTAAGTTATCATGGCCCGGAGCTTTGCCATTCTTTAACCCTTTGATTGCTGTGATGATTTCTTCTTTTCGTGGAATGTCTGTATTCACATATAGATCGTTTTCAGCTTCAGGAACATTCAATTGTGTCTCTGGTGGTTCCTTGTTCAGAGTTTCTCTGAAGTGCTCTGCCCATCTTGTTTCCTGTCCCTCTGCTGTCGTGAGGAGATTACCTTGCTTATCTCTTACTAATGTAATATTGTTTGCACCTCGTTTTCCACTGATGAATTTAGTTATTTTGTATACTGTGCTTTGTTCATTTCTCAGTGCTGCCTCCTCTGCCTGTCTTGCAAGATCGTCTAGGAAATTCCTTTTGTTGGCTCGGGTTTGGCGTTTAACTTCCTTGTCCAGCTGACTGTACTGTTCGCTATATAGTTGCTTTAACCTGGGGGACTTCGCTTCTGTTTTCTTTCTTTTCATTTCCTTTCTCATCGTTATGGTGTTTAATGTTTCTGGTGTTATCCAGTCTTGCTTCTTCCTTTCCTGGAATCCCAAGCATGATTTGCTGCTTTCCTTGTATATTGTTGAAATTCTGGTCTATATCATCAGTCAATGTCTTTTCCTGACTTTTGGCAAATTAATATCGTTTCTTATGTCGGCCGCAAAAGCTTTTCTGGTAAGGGAGTCCTTCAATTTGCTGTCTTACCTTTTCTGTGTAGTTACAGTTGGTGCAGCCCTTCTTAGTTTCACTTTCAGTTTTGCTACTACTAAATGGTGATCACTTCCCACATCTGCACCTCTTCTTACCTTCACATCTTGTAATGCATGTCTCCATCTACCGTTAACCATGATGTGGTCTATCTGGTTTCTAACCCGACCATTTGGTGATTCCCATGTTAATTTGTGAATTTCTTTATGTGGGAAAAGTGTTTCTTCAATGACCAGGTTGTTAATGCTACAGAAACTTATTAGTTTATCCCCATTTTCGTTTGCTGTTCCGCTGCCGCATTTCCCCATTGTTCTTTCAT
This sequence comes from Oreohelix idahoensis, assembly GCA_024509875.1. Lineage (NCBI taxonomy): Eukaryota > Metazoa > Mollusca > Gastropoda > Stylommatophora > Oreohelicidae > Oreohelix > Oreohelix idahoensis. The sequence goes on along the minus strand of JAMPIV010002626.1, from coordinate 29,276 downwards.
TATATGTATTGTGTGTACCAACTTTCGCATTGAGGTCTCCCATTACTATAACAAGATCATATCTAGGTGTGTCTTCCATTTCTTTCTGCAGTTGTTGATAGAATTCATCCTTGACCTCCTCATCGCTATCATTCGTTAGTGCGTAGCATTGTATTATTGTAGTGTTGGTGAATCTCCCTCTCAATCTTAATCTTATCAGTCTGTTGTTGATGGGTTTCCATTCCAGTAATGTCCTTTCTGTAGAATAATGGCTACGCCTTCATTGTGCTGTACATCCTCTCTTCCAGAGTAAAGTACTGTTTCTCCTGTTGCTGTTTTAACTTTTCCTGCCCCTGTCCATCTGCTCTCGCTTATCCCTAGAATGTGTAACCTATAGTTTCTCATTTCTGCCGTGATCTGTCTTAGTTTACCTGTCTCGTTCATTGTCCTGACATTCCAAAATCCTATTCTTGTATCCTGTTTTGCAGTCAGGACATCCGTTTTCATGTCAGTGGCTTCCTTTCGGCTTTCACCACAGACTACGAATGTCCATACCGCAGCAAAGTTCGTTCATTTGTTGCTGTTTCCGTAACTTCATTGTTTTTTTTTACATAGACAGGAGTGTCAGCCCTATGCTAAAACCCCCAACCTGGAGGACCATGGTACCAGCTTTTGTCTGACCCCTACCCACACAGACCAGTCCAGCTTGGTTGAACCTACCAGGAGTAAAACTCCCACTGGCATAGCTCTGGGGATTGTCAGGGTACGCAAGCTGCCATACCGCTAAAAGGTATAGGTACCATTGATGGCAGTTCCTCTCCAACATGCTACAGTATTGCCATGCACTATTGTTTTTCTCGGTTCGCGAGGCCAGAAAAAAATTCAAACGCGCGTCAATTGTAGCATTTGCTCTCTCACTTTTATGCCTTCGCGTATTCCTTCCCCGTTTTCCATCTTACCCGCTTGCTCGAAACTAGGCCTAAGTTTTGTCAAGATGTTATATTTATTTTCCAAGGTCGGATGCAAAAGCCAGCGCTAGTGAAAGCGAGACGTTACAGTCTCGTTGCATGAAGGATTTGCCCAGACTAATACAATTGCTGGCGTAGGTGAGAACTTTTCTCGCAACTACCATATTTTACATATATATTATTTTATTCTTATAAACAACTCTATTTATCTATTTGGATCGGTGTAATCTCAGATATTACGACATATTCTTTTATGAGTTTGTAGACTACTGCTCTCAGTAAAGGCTGTACCACAAACATCACACTTGTAAGGCTTCTCTAATGTATGTATTCTTTTATGGCTTTGTAGACTACTGCTCACAGTAAATGCTGCACCACAAACATCACACTTGTAAGGCTTCTCTCCTGTATGTATCCTCTTATGTGGTTGTAGATGACTTCTGTCAGTAAAGGCTGTACCACAAACATCACACTTGTAAGGCTTGTCTCCTGTATGTATGAAGGCTCAAAGTAAATGCTGCACCACAAACATCACACTTGTAAGGCTTCTCTCCTGTATGTATTCTTTTATGTTTTCTTAGACTACTTCTCTCAGTAAAGGCTGTACCACAAACATCACACTTGTAAGGCTTCTCTCCTGTGTGTATTCTTTTATGTTTTTGTAGACTACTGCTCAAAGTAAATGCTGCACCACAAACATCACACTTGTAAGGCTTCTCTCCTGTATGTATTCTTTTATGTTTTCTGAGACTACTTCTCTCAGTAAAGGCTGTACCACAAACATCACACTTGTAAGGCTTCTCTAATGTATGTATTCTGTGGTGGGTTTTGATGTTAAAGAACCAGATATTAACTGTAGCCGATGTAAGGTCAGCTGTGCAAGCCCCTGAGTTAAGTTAGTTATGAATGTGTTCTCAGGGAACCTGTCTGCTACCACCTTATGACATCAACCAGCTATATTTTTCCCTACTTATGTGTAATAGTGTGTGTGAGTGTTGTCTAGCTAGATGTCTAGGGTATATGCACTGTAATGTAATAATATTGACAACAACTACACTTATACAGTAATGAACAATGATGGAACAACACACTGGTTTAAGTTTAAATTTTCAACTTTTTTTGTACAATTTATTTTCCTGTATCTAAGTTATGTTTTGGAAACAGGAATACTGAAAAACTCAAAGTGGTAATAGAATATATTTACAACAATTAAATTCAAATTACAAATGAGTCTCTTATTGTTCACAATTGTTATCTAAATGTCTCTGGAAAAGTGTCACTTTAATCTTGATCCTACGAATGGGTACTAATTGGAAAAACGACTGTGTTCATCATGTTCTACTATGAACTACACATTTGGGATAAGAGAGTAGTGAAGTTTGATATATCAAGAGCCCATGGACAAAGTCTTAGCTTGGTAAGGGCTGGATCACAGGATGATGTCTTTCCACTCCAACAGCTTCAAACTACCAAGTCAGGATACTGCCCTTGGAATGTAATACTGAGGCCCACAGAACTATACTGCCTCTATTCACCTGGTGCAGATTCACATATAAGTGTAGGGTGAACACTTGGCACACTTGATTTCATAGATGAAACCCTGCAAGTATAGGAATACGTCCTACTCAACATCTCATATGCCTCTCTCTATCCCTAATTATTAAACATTTTCATTCATAGTTAGAATCAGCATGGTAACTAATCAAATAGTTATCGTTCTTATTTGGTGTTGTACCCCATTCATGGTCAAGTAAACTTCAAACTTCAGTTTGACACTTTCCTGGACATAGGAAATATTTTAATTTAATCATATCAAGTCATGTACAAAGACTGTGACTTGCTGAAGAAGACGGCCCGTGGTCTTATGTCACAATGCTTTACATAAAATTCCCATTAATTTTTAATTTTCTTTTCTCCCAAAGTGTCAGAAAGCCTACCTGGTTTTTCTACACCATGTTAATATATGTCCTAACAACTCTATGAAACAACACAAAGTTTGATGTTGACTTCCCTCTAGATAAACTTTTACCCATAAGATTTTCATATATATTCAATACTGCATACATAATAATAATAACAATGATGATATAAATGTTTTCTTTCTTACCGCATCAGAGAAATATTAACACTAATAAGTTGGATGTGCGATAAACATGGTCAATTCCAGATTGCTTGCTGGTGCAGATCAGCAGAGTCAAGACAGTACTATTATCTTGCTTTTCACAACTTCAGTGTAGACATTTTATTTCGAAAGTGGCAACTAACACTAACTACAATTGGTTTTATCCCTCTGTTAGTATATTAGACTCCAACCAATCAGGGACTGTTTGGCTTCTAGCATCTTTTATTCAAAACTAACTCAAATTTCAAACCTTGGACCAACTTCCCCTCTGTCCCCCGACAGGGCAAACTGAAAAAAGATTTCAAGTCTGTTAGTCCAACTGTCTTCGTCAATATCTTAGCTATTTACTAAAAGTTTATAATTCTGACAAGTAATTATTGATCCTGTTGCTGTCTGTCACACAGTGGTTATATTTTTTATTGTGATATTATTTATTTTTAATATTATCGTTTTCCTCCTACTTTTCATCACATAACATATTTCTCTACCTACGGCAAGATACACTGACCCTTTAATCTTCTAATAAACAATTAATGTCATTGTATTCATCAACTGTCCTTTCTTTTATTCTGTAAATAAATTATCTAAGTTTTTCTTCTTTATCCCTACTATGCCCCTTTTTGGGTGCAAAATTCAAAATATGTAAACAACAAAATTGAGACACTACCAACTAAGCTCCTTTTCTCACCCGTTCCGTACTGTATTTTTCAAATTTTCTACGTCAAATCATAATATAGGTCAGTCTTACGTTCTCATTCAGAACAAAACAGAGATTTTTGTAGTACGTCTAACAATTCGACAACCGTTTGCCGTATTGTTACATTATAGTTACTTTTTTAGCCCGAAATACACTGGTGTGTGTGTATATATCTGAGTCTCATCTAACAGCGTGGTTATATGCACAGAACGGCGTGTTGAGCAAAGAGGGGTCTGCAGGGCGGGCGATATCGTTTTCCTCTCCAACTTCTTCTTCTTCTTTGATCCTTAGTCGCCGACCGTCAAAGCAGTCAGTGGCTATCACGCCTAGTGGCGTCTTGTAGGGCAACAAAAAATTGATTCCACTTTGCTCGGTCGGTGGCCATCCTTCGTACAGTGCCCCAACTAAGGTTCATTCTCTGCATCTCAGCCTCCACAGTCCTTGCCAGGTTGTTTTTGGTCGGCCTCTCTTTCGTTTTCCTTCAGGGGTCCAAAGCATAGCTGTTCTTGTGATGGCATCGAGGTCTCTTCTGAGGACATGGCCAACCCAGGTCCAGCGTCTGCCAGCTATGATGGTGTGCATGTCCTCTTGCTTGCTACGAGTAAGCAGATCTTGGTTAGTGATGGTATTCGGCCAAAAGATTCGGTGAATTTTTCTTAGGCATGTTGTGTGAAAAGAGGACAATTTCCTTCTCTGTAACTCTCCAGCATTCCACACCATAGAGAAGCACAGAAAGCACACAGCTCTGATATAATCTTAATTTTGTGCTTGTGCTGTATTGGGAGGACTTCCAGATGTTGTTTAGGCTAAAGAAGGCTGTTCTTGCCTTATTCATTCTTTTGTTGATGTCTTTGCCTGCCCCGCCGTCTGGTGTTATTATGCTTCCTAGGTATGTGAAGGTATCTGTCTGTACCAGTTGCTGATTCCTTACTGATATGGGCTCAGGGTTGCTCACATTGAGCGTCATGACCTCAGACTTCTTTAAATTGATGTTCAAGCCCACCTGCTGGCTAAACTTATTAAGTCTATCCGTTTTTTTCCTGTATGTGTTGATGTGAATGTGCTAGTAGTGCAATGTCATCTGCATATTCCAGATCTTCCAATGTAGAAAATGTTGTCCATCTTATTCCTCTTGGACTGCCCTCTGTTGTCTGGCGCATCACCCAGTCTATGACTGTTAAAAATAGAGTGGTTTATAAGGGGCATCCCTGTCATACTCCTGTCTTCACCTCAAAGGTTAGGTTGCTCTGCCCAACACTACACGTAAAGTTGGCATAGAGGCTTTTTATGATTGATACTATGCAGCTTGGAATTCCATAAGCCCTCAGTATTTTCCATAAACTGTCCCTAAGTATGCTGTCAAAAGCCTTTTCAAAATCAACGAAATTAATGTAACACTGTCTTTGCCATTCTGACCACTGCTCTATAATGTCCCTGAGAGTGAATATATGATCTACACATCTCTTGTTCTTTCTAAATCCTGCTTGTTCTTTCCTCAGTTTGTGGTCTACCGCCTTTGAAATTCTCTGAATAATTATCCTGCCTAGTATTTTGCTGGGAACTGAGAGAAGAGTGATTCCTCTCCAGTTATTGCAGTCTGCAAGATCTTCCTTCTTAGGCAATTTGACAATTATTCCTTTGTTCCACTCTGATGGTGTTGTCCCCATTTTCCAGACTTGTGCAAATAGTGGTTCTAATAGTTCTGCTGCTAGCTCAGGGTCTGTCTTAAATAGCTCTGCATTTAAGTTATCATGGCCCGGAGCTTTGCCATTCTTTAACCCTTTGATTGCTGTGATGATTTCTTCTTTTCGTGGAATGTCTGTATTCACATATAGATCGTTTTCAGCTTCAGGAACATTCAATTGTGTCTCTGGTGGTTCCTTGTTCAGAGTTTCTCTGAAGTGCTCTGCCCATCTTGTTTCCTGTCCCTCTGCTGTCGTGAGGAGATTACCTTGCTTATCTCTTACTAATGTAATATTGTTTGCACCTCGTTTTCCACTGATGAATTTAGTTATTTTGTATACTGTGCTTTGTTCATTTCTCAGTGCTGCCTCCTCTGCCTGTCTTGCAAGATCGTCTAGGAAATTCCTTTTGTTGGCTCGGGTTTGGCGTTTAACTTCCTTGTCCAGCTGACTGTACTGTTCGCTATATAGTTGCTTTAACCTGGGGGACTTCGCTTCTGTTTTCTTTCTTTTCATTTCCTTTCTCATCGTTATGGTGTTTAATGTTTCTGGTGTTATCCAGTCTTGCTTCTTCCTTTCCTGGAATCCCAAGCATGATTTGCTGCTTTCCTTGTATATTGTTGAAATTCTGGTCTATATCATCAGTCAATGTCTTTTCCTGACTTTTGGCAAATTAATATCGTTTCTTATGTCGGCCGCAAAAGCTTTTCTGGTAAGGGAGTCCTTCAATTTGCTGTCTTACCTTTTCTGTGTAGTTACAGTTGGTGCAGCCCTTCTTAGTTTCACTTTCAGTTTTGCTACTACTAAATGGTGATCACTTCCCACATCTGCACCTCTTCTTACCTTCACATCTTGTAATGCATGTCTCCATCTACCGTTAACCATGATGTGGTCTATCTGGTTTCTAACCCGACCATTTGGTGATTCCCATGTTAATTTGTGAATTTCTTTATGTGGGAAAAGTGTTTCTTCAATGACCAGGTTGTTAATGCTACAGAAACTTATTAGTTTATCCCCATTTTCGTTTGCTGTTCCGCTGCCGCATTTCCCCATTGTTCTTTCATTATATGTATTGTGTGTACCAACTTTCGCATTGAGGTCTCCCATTACTATAACAAGATCATATCTAGGTGTGTCTTCCATTTCTTTCTGCAGTTGTTGATAGAATTCATCCTTGACCTCCTCATCGCTATCATTCGTTAGTGCGTAGCATTGTATTATTGTAGTGTTGGTGAATCTCCCTCTCAATCTTAATCTTATCAGTCTGTTGTTGATGGGTTTCCATTCCAGTAATGTCCTTTCTGTAGAATAATGGCTACGCCTTCATTGTGCTGTACATCCTCTCTTCCAGAGTAAAGTACTGTTTCTCCTGTTGCTGTTTTAACTTTTCCTGCCCCTGTCCATCTGCTCTCGCTTATCCCTAGAATGTGTAACCTATAGTTTCTCATTTCTGCCGTGATCTGTCTTAGTTTACCTGTCTCGTTCATTGTCCTGACATTCCAAAATCCTATTCTTGTATCCTGTTTTGCAGTCAGGACATCCGTTTTCATGTCAGTGGCTTCCTTTCGGCTTTCACCACAGACTACGAATGTCCATACCGCAGCAAAGTTCGTTCATTTGTTGCTGTTTCCGTAACTTCATTGTTTTTTTTTACATAGACAGGAGTGTCAGCCCTATGCTAAAACCCCCAACCTGGAGGACCATGGTACCAGCTTTTGTCTGACCCCTACCCACACAGACCATTCCAGCTTGGTTGAACCTACCAGGAGTAAAACTCCCACTGGCATAGCTCTGGGGATTGTCAGGGTACGCAAGCTGCCATACCGCTAAAAGGTATAGGTACCATTGATGGCAGTTCCTCTCCAACATGCTACAGTATTGCCATGCACTATTGTTTTTCTCGGTTCGCGAGGCCAGAAAAAAATTCAAACGCGCGTCAATTGTAGCATTTGCTCTCTCACTTTTATGCCTTCGCGTATTCCTTCCCCGTTTTCCATCTTACCCGCTTGCTCGAAACTAGGCCTAAGTTTTGTCAAGATGTTATATTTATTTTCCAAGGTCGGATGCAAAAGCCAGCGCTAGTGAAAGCGAGACGTTACAGTCTCGTTGCATGAAGGATTTGCCCAGACTAATACAATTGCTGGCGTAGGTGAGAACTTTTCTCGCAACTACCATATTTTACATATATATTATTTTATTCTTATAAACAACTCTATTTATCTATTTGGATCGGTGTAATCTCAGATATTACGACATATTCTTTTATGAGTTTGTAGACTACTGCTCTCAGTAAAGGCTGTACCACAAACATCACACTTGTAAGGCTTCTCTAATGTATGTATTCTTTTATGGCTTTGTAGACTACTGCTCACAGTAAATGCTGCACCACAAACATCACACTTGTAAGGCTTCTCTCCTGTATGTATCCTCTTATGTGGTTGTAGATGACTTCTGTCAGTAAAGGCTGTACCACAAACATCACACTTGTAAGGCTTGTCTCCTGTATGTATTCTTTTATGAGTTTGTAGATTACCGCTCAAAGTAAATGCTGCACCACAAACATCACACTTGTAAGGCTTCTCTCCTGTATGTATTCTTTTATGTTTTCTTAGACTACTTCTCTCAGTAAAGGCTGTACCACAAACATCACACTTGTAAGGCTTCTCTAATGTATGTATTCTGTGGTGGGTTTTGATGTTAAAGAACCAGATATTAACTGTAGCCGATGTAAGGTCAGCTGTGCAAGCCCCTGAGTTAAGTTAGTTATGAATGTGTTCTCAGGGAACCTGTCTGCTACCACCTTATGACATCAACCAGCTATATTTTTCCCTACTTATGTGTAATAGTGTGTGTGAGTGTTGTCTAGCTAGATGTCTAGGGTATATGCACTGTAATGTAATAATATTGACAACAACTACACTTATACAGTAATGAACAATGATGGAACAACACACTGGTTTAAGTTTAAATTTTCAACTTTTTTTGTACAATTTATTTTCCTGTATCTAAGTTATGTTTTGGAAACAGGAATACTGAAAAACTCAAAGTGGTAATAGAATATATTTACAACAATTAAATTCAAATTACAAATGAGTCTCTTATTGTTCACAATTGTTATCTAAATGTCTCTGGAAAAGTGTCACTTTAATCTTGATCCTACGAATGGGTACTAATTGGAAAAACGACTGTGTTCATCATGTTCTACTATGAACTACACATTTGGGATAAGAGAGTAGTGAAGTTTGATATATCAAGAGCCCATGGACAAAGTCTTAGCTTGGTAAGGGCTGGATCACAGGATGATGTCTTTCCACTCCAACAGCTTCAAACTACCAAGTCAGGATACTGCCCTTGGAATGTAATACTGAGGCCCACAGAACTATACTGCCTCTATTCACCTGGTGCAGATTCACATATAAGTGTAGGGTGAACACTTGGCACACTTGATTTCATAGATGAAACCCTGCAAGTATAGGAATACGTCCTACTCAACATCTCATATGCCTCTCTCTATCCCTAATTATTAAACATTTTCATTCATAGTTAGAATCAGCATGGTAACTAATCAAATAGTTATCGTTCTTATTTGGTGTTGTACCCCATTCATGGTCAAGTAAACTTCAAACTTCAGTTTGACACTTTCCTGGACATAGGAAATATTTTAATTTAATCATATCAAGTCATGTACAAAGACTGTGACTTGCTGAAGAAGACGGCCCGTGGTCTTATGTCACAATGCTTTACATAAAATTCCCATTAATTTTTAATTTTCTTTTCTCCCAAAGTGTCAGAAAGCCTACCTGGTTTTTCTACAACCATGTTAATATATGTCCTAACAACTCTATGAAAACAACACAAAGTTTGATGTTGACTTCCCTCTAGATAAACTTTTACCTCATAAGATTTTCATATATATTCAATACTGCATACATAATAATAATAAACAATGATGATATAAATGTTTTCTTTCTTACCGCATCAGAGAAATATTAACACTAATAAGTTGGATGTGCGATAAACATGGTCAATTCCAGATTGCTTGCTGGGTGCAGATCAGCAGAGTCAAGACAGTACTATTATCTTGCTTTTCACAACTTCAGTGTAGACATTTTATTTCGAAAGTGGCAACTAACACTAACTACAATTGGTTTTATCCCTCTGTTAGTATATTAGACTCCAACCAATCAGGGACTGTTTGGCTTCTAGCATCTTTTATTCAAAACTAACTCAAATTTCAAACCTTGGACCAACTTCCCCTCTGTCCCCCGACAGGGCAAACTGAAAAAAGATTTCAAGTCTGTTAGTCCAACTGTCTTCGTCAATATCTTAGCTATTTACTAAAAGTTTATAATTCTGACAAGTAATTATTGATCCTGTTGCTGTCTGTCACACAGTGGTTATATTTTTTTATTGTGATATTATTTATTTTTAATATTATCGTTTTCCTCCTACTTTTTTCATCACATAACATATTTCTCTCTACCTACGGCAAGATACACTGACCCTTTAATCTTCTAATAAACAATTAATGTCATTGTATTCATCAACTGTCCTTTCTTTTATTCTGTAAATAAAATTATCTAAGTTTTTCTTCTTTATCCCTACTATGCCCCTTTTTGGGTGCAAAATTCAAAATATGTAAACAACAAAATTGAGACACTACCAACTAAGCTCCTTTTCTCACCCGTTCCGTACTGTATTTTTCAAATTTTCTACGTCAAATCATAATATAGGTCAGTCTTATGTTCTCATTCAGAACAAAACAGAGATTTTTGTAGTACGTCTAACAATTCGACAACCGTTTGCCGTATTGTTACATTATAGTTACTTTTTTAGCCCGAAATACACTGGTGTGTGTGTATATATCTGAGTCTCATCTAACAGCGTGGTTATATGCACAGAACGGCGTGTTGAGCAAAGAGGGGTCTGCAGGGCGGGCGATATCGTTTTCCTCTCCAACTTCTTCTTCTTCTTTGATCCTTAGTCGCCGACCGTCAAAGCAGTCAGTGGCTATCACGCCTAGTGGCGTCTTGTAGGGCAACAAAAAATTGATTCCACTTTGCTCGGTCGGTGGCCATCCTTCGTACAGTGCCCCAACTAAGGTTCATTCTCTGCATCTCAGCCTCCACAGTCCTTGCCAGGTTGTTTTTGGTCGGCCTCTCTTTCGTTTTCCTTCAGGGGTCCAAAGCATAGCTGTTCTTGTGATGGCATCGAGGTCTCTTCTGAGGACATGGCCAACCCAGGTCCAGCGTCTGCCAGCTATGATGGTGTGCATGTCCTCTTGCTTGCTACGAGTAAGCAGATCTTGGTTAGTGATGGTATTCGGCCAAAAGATTCGGTGAATTTTTCTTAGGCATGTTGTGTGAAAAGAGGACAATTTCCTTCTCTGTAACTCTCCAGCATTCCGCACCATAGAGAAGCACAGAAAGCACACAGCTCTGATATAATCTTAATTTTGTGCTTGTGCTGTATTGGGAGGACTTCCAGATGTTGTTTAGGCTAAAGAAGGCTGTTCTTGCCTTATTCATTCTGATGTTGATGTCTTTGCCTGCCCCGCCGTCTGGTGTTATTATGCTTCCTAGGTATGTGAAGGTATCTGTCTGTACCAGTTGCTGATTCCTTACTGATATGGGCTCAGGGTTGCTCACATTGAGCGTCATGACCTCTGACTTCTTTAAATTGATGTTCAAAGCCCACCTGCTGGCTAAACTTATTGTCTATCCGTTTTTTCCTGGATGTGTTGATGTGAATGTGCTAGTAGTGCAATGTCATCTGCATATTCCAGATCTTCCAATGTAGAAAATGTTGTCCATCTTATTCCTCTTGGACTGCCCTCTGTTGTCTGGCGCATCACCCAGTCTATGACTGTTAAAAATAGAGTGGTTTATAAGGGGCATCCCTGTCATACTCCTGTCTTCACCTCAAAGGTTAGGTTGCTCTGCCCAACACTACACGTAAAGTTGGCATAGAGGCTTTTTATGATTGATACTATGCAGCTTGGAATTCCATAAGCCCTCAGTATTTTCCATAAACTGTCCCTAAGTATGCTGTCAAAAGCCTTTTCAAAATCAACGAAATTAATGTAACACTGTCTTTGCCATTCTGACCACTGCTCTATAATGTCCCCAGAGAGTGAATATATGATCTACACATCTATTTAGAAAGAACTTTTAGAATGTAAGATCATGTTAGTAATCATATATTCACTCTCAGGGACATTATAGAGCATGGGTCAGAATGGCAAAGACAGTGTTTTACATTAAATTTCGTTGATTTTGAAAAGGCTTTTGACAGTGTACATAGGGACAGTTTATGGAAAATACTAAGGGCTTATGAAATTCCAAGCTGCATAGTGTCAATCATAAAAAGCCTCTATGCCAACTTTACGTGTAGTGTTGGGCAGAGCAACCTAACCTTTGAGGTGAAGACAGGAGTACGACAGGGATGCCCCTTATCAACCACTCTATTTTTACCAGTCATAGACCGGGTGATGCGCCAGGCAACAGAGGGCAGTCCAAGAGGAATAAGATGGACTACATTTTCTACATTGGAAGATCTGGAATATGCAGATGACATTGCACTACTAGCACATTCACATCAACACATCCAGGAAAAAAACGGATAGACTTAATAAAATTAGCCAGCAGGTGGGCTTGAACATCAATTTAAAGAAGTCTGAGGTCATGACGCTCAATGTGAGCAACCCTGAGCCATATCAGTAAGGAATCAGCAACTGGTACAGACAGATACCTTCACATACCTAGGAAGGATAGTAACACCAGACGGTGGGGCAGGCAAAGACATCAACATCAGAATGAATAAGGCAAGTACAGCCTTCTTTAGCCTAAATAACATCTGGAAGTCCTCCCAATACAGCACAAGCACAAAATTAAGATTATATCAGAGCTGTGTGCTTTCTGTGCTTCTCTATGGTGCGGAATGCTGGAGAGTTACAGAGAAGGAAATGTCGAAATTGTCCTCTTTTCACACAACATGCTTAAGAAAAATTCACCGAATCTTTTGGCCGAATACCATCACTAACCAAGATCTGCTTACTCGTAGCAAGCAAGAGGACATGCACACCATCATAGCTGGCAGACACTGGAGCTGGGTTGGCCATGTCCTCAGAAGAGACCTCGATGCCATCACAAGAACAGCTATGCTTTGGACCCCTGAAGGAAAACGAAAGAGAGGCCGACCAAAAACAACTTGGCGGAGGACTGTGGAGGCTGAGATGCAAAGAGATGAACCAGAGTTGGGGCACTGTACTGATGGATGGCCACCGACCGAGCAAAGTGGAATCACTTTTGTGTTGCCCTAACATGACCCGCCACTAGGCGTGATATGACAATGACAGCATTGACGGTCGGCGACTAAGAGATCAAAGAAGCAGAAGAAGTTGGAGAGGAAAAACGATATCGCCCGCCCTGCAGACCCCTCCTTTGCTCAACACGCCGTTTCTGTGCATATAACCAAGCTGTTATATGAGACTCAGATATATACACACACACACCATAGTGTATTTCCGGGCTAAAAAAGTAACTATAATGTAACAAATACGGGCAAACTTAACGGTTGTCGAATTGTAAGACGTACTACAAAAGATCTTTGTTTTGTTCTGAATGAGAACATAAGACTGACCTATATTATGATTTGACGTATAGAAAATTTGAAAAAATTAACAGTACGGAACGGGTGAGAAAAAGAGAGCTTAGTTGAGTAGTGTCTCAATTTTGTTGTTTACATATTTTGGAATTTTGCACCCAAAAAGGGGCATAGTTATAGGGATAAAGAAGAAAAACTTAGATAAATTTATTTACAGAATAAAAGAAAGGACAGTTGATGAATACAATGACATTAATTGTTTTATTTAGAAGATTAAAGGGTCAGTGTATCTTGCCGTAGGTAGAGAAAAAAAGAAATATGTTTATGGTGATGAAAAAGTAGGAGGAAAACGATAATATAAAAAGATAAAATAATATCACAATAAAAAAATATAACTCCACTGTGTGACAGACCAGCAAAACAGGATCAATAATTACTTGTCAGAATTTTAAATAAATTTTAGTAAATAGCTAAGATATTGACGAAGACAGTTGGACTAATACAGACTTGAAATTCTTTTTTCAGTTTGCCCTGTCGGGCGGACAGAGGTGTAGTTGGTCCAAGGTTTGAAATTTGAGTTAGTTTTGGAATAAATAGATGCTAGAAAGCCAAACAACTGTCCCTGATTGGTTGGAGTCTAATATATAACAGAGGGATAAAAAACAATTGTAGTTAGTGTTAGTTGCCACTTTCGAAATAAAATGTCATTTACAACTGAAGTTTGTGAAAAGCAAGATAATAGTACTGTCTTGACTCTGCTGATCATGCACGCAGGCAAGCAATCTGGAATTGACGCCATGTTTATCGCACATCCAACTTATTTAGTGTTAATATTTCTCTGATGCGGTAAGAAAGAAAACATTTATATTCATCATTGGTTTATTATTATTATGTATGGCAGTATCTGAATATATATGAAAATCTTATGGGTAAAGAAGTTTATCTAGAGGGAAGTCAACATCAAACTTTGTGTTGTTTCATAGAGTTGTTAGGGACATATAAATAACATGGTGTAGAAAAACCAGGTAGGCTTTCTGACACTTTGGGAGAAAAGAAAAATTAAAATTACTGGGAATTTTATGTAAAGCATTGTGACATAAGACCACGGGCCCGTCTTCTTCAGCTGTCACAGTCTTTGTTACATGACCTTGATTATGATTAAATTTAAAATATTTCCTACATGTCCAGGGAAAGTGTCAAACTGAAGTTTGAAGTTTACACTTGACCATGAATGGGGGTATACAAACACCAAATAAGAACGATAAAACTATTTTGATTAGTTACCATGCTGGAATTCTAACTAATGAATGAAAAATGTTTAATAATTAGGGATAGAGAGAGGCATATGAGATGATTGAGTAGGACGTATTATTCTATACTTGCAGGGTTTCATCTATGAAATCAAGTGGTGCCAAGTGTTCACCCCTACCACTTATATGTGAATCTGCACCAGGTGAAATAGAGGCAGTATAGTTCTGTGGGCCTCAGTATTACATTCCCAAGGGCAGTATCCTGACTTGGTAGTTGATTTGAAAGCGCTGTTGTAGTGGAAAGACATTCATCCTGTGATCCAGCCACATTACCAAGCTAAGACTTTGTCCATGGGCTCTTGATATATCAAAAACTTTCACTACTCTCTTTATCCAAATGTGTAGTTCATAGTAGAACATGATGAACACAGTCGTTTTTCACAATTAGTACCCATTCCGTAGGATCAAGATTAAAGTGACACTTTTTCCAGAGACATTTAGCTAAACAATTGTGAACAATAAGAGACTCATTTGTAATTTGAATTTAAATTTTGTAAATATATTCTATTACCAAAAACTTTGAGTTTTTTCAGTATCCTGTTTCCAAAACTAACTTAGATTACAGGAAAATAAAAAAAACAAATAAATAAAAAAAACAAAGTTGAAAATTTAAACTTTAACCAGTGTGTTTTTTGTTCCATTCATTGTTTCATTACTGTAATAAGTGTAGTTGGTTGTCAATATTTATTACATTACTGTGCATATACCCTAGACATCTAGCTAGACAACACTCACACACACTATTACACATAAGTAGGGAAAAATATAGCTGGTTGATGTCAGTAAGGTCCGGTAGCAGACAGCGTTCCCTGAGAAGATCACCTTCATAACTAACTTAACTCAGGGGCTTGCACAGCTGACCTTACATCGGCTACAGTTAATATCTGGTTCTTTAACATCAAAACCCACCAAACAGAATACATACATTAGAGAAGCCTTACAAGGTGTGATGTTTGTGGTACAGCCTTTACTGAGTAGAAAGTAGTCTAGGAAAAAACATAAACAGATTACATACAGGAGAGAAGCCTTACAAGTGTGATGTTTGTGGTGCAGCATTTTTACTTTGAGCGGTAATCTACAAACTCATAAAAAGAATACATACAGGAGACAAGCCTTACAAGTGTGATGTTTGTGGTACAGCCTTTACTGACAGAAGTCATCTACAACCACATAAGAGGATACATAAAGGAGAGAAGCCTTACAAGTGTGATGTTTGTGGTGCAGCATTTACTGTGAGCAGTAGTCTACAAAGCCATAAAAGAATACATACATTAGAGAAGCCTTACAAGTGTGATGTTTGTGGTACAGCCTTTACTGAGAGCAGTAGTCTACAAACTCATAAAAGAATATGTCGTAATATCTGAGATTACACCGATCCAAATAGATAATTAGAGGTTGTTTATAAGAATAAAAATAATATATATGTAAAAATTTGGTAGTTGCGAGAAAAGTTGTTCTCACCTACGCCAGCAATTGTATTAGTCTGGGCAAATCCTTCATGCAACGAGACTGTAACGTCTCGCTTTCACTAGCGCTGGCTTTTGCATCCGACCTTGGAAAATAAATATAACATCTTGACAAAACTTAGGCCTAGTTTCGAGCAAGCGGGTAAGATGGAAAAACGGGGAAGGAATACGCGAAGGCATAAAAGTGAGAGAGCAAATGCTACAATTGACGCGCGTTTGAATTTTTTTCTGGCCTCGCGAACCGAGAAAAACAATAGTGCATGGCAATACTGTAGCATGTTGGAGAGGAACTGCCATCAATGGTACCTATTACCTTTTAGCGGTTATGGCAGCTTGCGTACCCTGACAATCCCCAGAGCTATGCCAGTGGGAGTTTTACTCCTGGTAGGTTCAACCAAGCTGGACTGGTCTGTGTGGGTAGGGGTCAGACAAAAGCTGGTACCCTGGTCCTCCAGGTTGGGGGTTTTAGCATAGGGCTGACACCCCTGTCTATGTAAAAAAAAACAAATGAAGTTACGGAAACAGCAACAAATGAACGAACTTGCTGCGGTATGGACATTCGTAGTCTGTGGTGAAAGCCGAAAGGAAGCCACTGACATGAAAACGGATGTCCTCACTGCAAAACGGGATACAAGAATATGTTTTTGGAATGTCAGGACAATGTACGAGACAGGTAAACTGAGACAGGTCACGTCAGAAATGAGAAACTAGAGATTACACATGCGAGTGATAATCGAGAGCAAATGTACAGGGTCAGGAAAGGTTAAAACACCAACAGGAGGAACTGTACTTTTCTCTGGAATAGAGGATGTACAGCACAATGAAGGCGTAGCCATTATTCTCCAGCAAGGAATAGAAAGGAAAATACTCGAATGGAAAAAAATCAACAACCGACTCATAAGATTAAGCTTGAGAAGGAGATTCACCACCACTACCATTAATACAATGCTACGCACTAACGAAAATGATAGCGATGAGGAGGTCAAGGATGAATTCTATCAACAACTGCAGAAAGAAATGGAAGACACACCTAGATATGATCTTGTTATAGTAATGGGAGACCTCAATGCGAAAGTTGGTACACACAATACATATAATGGAAGAACAATGGGGAAATGCGGGGCAGCGGAACAGCAAACGAAAATGGGGATAAACTAATAAGTTTCTGTAGCATTAACAACCTGGTCATTGAAGAAACACTTTTCCCACATAAAGAAATTCACAAATTAACATGGGAATCACCAAATGGTCGGGACAGAAACCAGATTAGACCACATCATGGTTAACGGTAGATGGAGACATGCATTACAAGATGTGAAGGTAAGAAGAGGTGCAGATGTGGGAAGTGATCACCATTTAGTAGTAGCAAAACTGAAAGTGAAACTAAGAAGGGCTGCACCAACTGTAACTACACAGAAAAGGTAAGAGCAGCAAATTGAAGGACTCCCTTACCAGAAAAGCTTTTGCGGCCGACATAAAGAAAGGATATAAAATTGCCAAAAGTCAGGAAAAGACATTGACTGATGATATAGACCAGAATTTCAAAAATATACAAGGAAAGCAGCAAATCATGCTTGGGATTCAAGGAAAGGAAGAAGCAAGACTGGATAACACCAGAAACATTAAACACCATAACGATGAGAAAAGAAATGAAAAGAAAGAAAACAGAAGCGAAGTCCCCCAGGTTAAAGCAACTATATAGCGAACAGTACAGTCAGCTGGACAAGGAAGTTAAACGCAAACCCGAGCCAACAAAAGGAATTTCCTAGACGATCTTGCAAGACAGGCAGAAGAGGCAGCACTGAGAAATGAACAAAGCACAGTATACAAAATAACTAAATTCATCAGTGGAAAACGAGGTGCAAACAATATTACATTAGTAAGAGATAAGCAAGTAAATCTCCTCACGACAGCAGAGGGACAGGTAACAAGATGGGCAGAGCATTTCAGAGAAACTCTGAACAAGGAACCACCAGAGACACAATTGAATGTTCCTGAGGCTGAAAACGATCTAGATGTAAATACAGACATTCCACGAAAAGAAGAAATCATCACAGCAATCAAAGGGTTAAAGAACGGCAAGCTCCGGGCCATGATAACTTAAATGCAGAGCTATTTAAGACAGACCCTGAGCTAGCAGCAGAACTATTAGAACCACTATTTGCACAAGTCTGGAAAATGGGGACAACACCATCAGAGTGGAACAAAGGAATAATTGTCAAATTGCCTAAGAAGGAAGATCTTGCAGACTGCAATAACTGGAGAGGAATCACTCTTCTCTCAGTTCCCAGCAAAATACTAGGCAGGATAATTATACAGAGAATTTCAAAAGCAGTAGACCACAAACTGAGGAAAGAACAAGCAGGATTTAGAAAGAACAAGAGATGTGTAGATCATATATTCACTCTCAGGGACATTATAGAGCAGTGGTCAGAATGGCAAAGACAGTGTTACATTAATTTCGTTGATTTTGAAAAGGCTTTTGACAGCATACTTAGGGACAGTTTATGGAAAATACTGAGGGCTTATGGAATTCCAAGCTGCATAGTATCAATCATAAAAAGCCTCTATGCCAACTTTACGTGTAGTGTTGGGCAGAGCAACCTAACCTTTGAGGTGAAGACAGGAGTACGACAGGGATGCCCCTTATCAACCACTCTATTTTTAACAGTCATAGACTGGGTGATGCGCCAGACAACAGAGGGCAGTCCAGAGGAATAAGATGGACTACATTTTCTACATTGGAAGATCTGGAATATGCAGATGACATTGCGCTTCTAGCACATTCACATCAACACATCCAGGAAAAACGGATAGACTTAATAAGTATAGCCAGCAGGTGGGCTTGAACATCAATCTAAAGAAGTCAGAAGTCATGACGCTCAATGTGAGCAATCCTGAGCCCATATCAGTAAGGAATCAGCAATTGGTACAGACAGATACCTTCACATACCTAGGAAGCATAATAACACCAGACGGCGGGGCAGGCAAAGACATCAACATCAGAATGAATAAGGCAAGAACAGCCTTCTTTAGCCTAAACAACATCTGGAAGTCCTCCCAATACAGCACAAGCACAAAATTAAGATTATACCAGAGCTGTGTGCTTTCTGTGCTTCTCTATGGTGCGGAATGCTGGAGAGTTACAGAGAAGGAAATGTCGAAATTGTCCTCTTTTCACACAACATGCCTAAGAAAAAATTCACCGAATCTTTTGGCCAAATACCATCACTAACCAAGATCTGCTTACTCGTAGCAAGCAAGAGGACATGCACACCATCATAGCTGGCAGACGCTGGACCTGGGTTGGTCATGTCCTCAGAAGAGACCCCGATGCCATCACAAGAACAGCTATGCTTTGGACCCCTGAAGGAAAACGAAAGAGAGGCCGACCAAAAACAACCTGGCGGAGGACTGTGGAGGCTGAGATGCAAAGAATGAACCAGAGTTGGGGCACTGTACGAAGGATGGCCACCGACCGAGCAAAGTGGAATCAATTTGTTGTTGCCCTACAAGACGCCACTAGGCGTGATAGCCACTGACTGCTTTGACGGTCGGTGGTTAAGGATCAAAGAAGAAGAAGAGTTGGAGAGGAAAACGATATCGCCCGCCCTGCAGACCCCTCTTTGCTCAACACGCCGTTCTGTTGCATATAAACGCTGTTAGATGAGACTCAGATATTACTCACACACCAGTGTATTTCGGGCTAAAAATGTAAACTATAATGTAACAATACGGCAATAACGGTTGTCGAATTGTTAGGGACGTACTACAAAAATCTCTGTTTTGTTCTGAATGAGAACGTAAGACTGACCTATATTATGATTTGACGTAGGAAATTTGAAAAATACAGTACGGAAAAAAAGGGTGAGGAAAAGGAGCTTTGTTGGTAGTGTCTCAATTTTGTTGTTTACATATTTTGAATTTTGCACCAAAAAGGGGCATAGTAGGGATAAAGAAGAAAAAACTTAGATAATTTATTTACAGAATAAAAGAAAGGACAGTTGATGAATACAATCGACATTAATTGTTTATTAGAAAGATTAAAGGGTCAGTGTATCTTGCCGTAGGTAGAGAAATATGTTATGTGATGAAAAGTAGGAGGAAAAACGATAATATTAAAAATAATAATATCACAATAAAAAAATATAACCACTGTGTGACAGACAGCAACAGGATCAATAATTACTTGTCAGAATTTCCATAAACTTTTAGTAAATAGCTAAGAACTATTGACGAAAGACAGTTGGACTAACAGACTTGATGAATCTTTTTTCAGTTTGCCCTGTCGGGGGGACAGAGGGGAAAAGTTGGTCCAAGGTTTGAAATTTGAGTTAGTTTTGAATAAAAAGATGCTAGCAGCCAAACAAGTCCCTGTTTGGTTGGAGTCTAATATACTAACAGAGGCGGATAAAACAATTGTAGTTAGTGTTAGTTGCACTTTCGAAAATAAAATGTCTACACTGAAGTTGTGAAAAGGACAAGATAATAGTACTGTCTTGACTCTGCTGATCTGCACAGCAAGCAATCTGGAATTGACCATGTTTATCGCACATCCAACTTATTAGTGTTAATATTTTTCTTCTGATGCGGTAAGAAAGAAAACATTTATATCATCATTGTTATTTATTATTATGTATGCAGTATTGAATATCATATGAAAATCTTATGGGTAAAAAGTTTATCTAGAGGGAAGTTCAACATCAAAAACTTTGTGTTGTTTCATAGAGTTGTTAGGAATAACGATTAACATGGTGTAGAGAAAACCAGTGTACCAGGTAGGCTTTCGAGACACTTTGGGAGGAAAAGATAAATTAAAATTCCTTAATGGGGAATTTTATGTAAAGCATTGTTTTTTGACTAAAGACCAAAGGCCGTCTTCTTCAAGCAACGTCACCAGTCTTTGTCAATGACTTGATCTGATTAAATTAAATATATTTCACTATGTCCAGGAGAAGTGTCAAAACCGTGAAGTTTGAAGTTTACTTGATCCAATGAATGGGGTACAAACACCAAATAAGAACGATAACTATTTTGATTAGTTACCATGCTGATTCTAACTATGACTGAAACTATGTTTAATAATTTAGGGATTAGAAACGAGAGGCATATTGAGGCATGTTGAGTAGGACGTATTCCTTTCTTGCAGGGGTTTGTTGACGCTCTATGAAATTCAAGTGTGCCAAAGTGTTCACCTACACTTAATATGTGAATCTGCACCAGGTGAGTAGAGGGCAGTATAGTTCTGTGGGCCTCAGTATTACATTCCAAAAGGGCAGATCCTGGATGGTTAGTTTGAAGGCTGTTGGAGTGGAAAAGAGATCATCCTGTGATCCTAGCCCTTACCTGGCTAAGACTTTGTCCATGGGCTTCTTGATATATCAAACTTTCACTACTCTCTTATCCCAAATGTGTTAGTTTCATAGTAGAACATGATGAAACACAGTTCGGTTTTCAAATTAGTACCCATTTTCGTAGGATTCAAGATTAAAGTGGACACTTTTTCCCGAGACATTTAGGATAACAATTGTGGAACAAATAAGAGACTCATTTGTAATTTGAAATTTAAGCGTTGTTGTAAAAGATATCTGATTACCACTTTGAGTTTTTCAGTATTTCCTGTTTTTTCCAAAACATAACATAGATACTGGAAATTAAATTGTACAAAAAAAAAGTTGAAAATTTAAAACTTTAAACCCATTGTGTTGTTCCATCATTGTTCAATACTGTATAAGTGTAGTTGTAGTCATATATTAGTACATTACAGTGCATATACCCTAAGACATCTAGCTAGAGACAACACTCACACACACTATTACACATAAAGTAGGGAAAATTATATAGTGGTTGAAGGTCATAAGGTTGGGTAGCAGGGACCAGGTTCCCTGAAAACACAATTCATAACACTAACTTAACTCAGGGGCTTGGCACAGCTGACCTTACATCGGCTTACAGATAATATCTGGTTCTCTTAAACATCAAAACCCAACCACAGCATACATACATTAGAGAAGCCTTACAAGTGTGATGTTTGTGGTACAGCCTTCTTTACTGAGAGGAAGTAGTCTAAGAAAAACATAAAAGATTACATACAGGATGGAGAAGCCTTACAAAGTGTGTTGTTTTGAGGTGCAGCATATACTTTGAGCGGTAATCTACAAAACTCATTAAAAGAATACATTTACAGGAGAAAAGCCTTACAAGTGTGAAGTTTGTTGGTACAGCCTTTTACTGGACAGAAAAAGTCCATCTACAACCTCATAAGAGGATACATCCCAGGAGAGAAGCCTTACAAGTGTGGATGTTTGTGGTGCAGTTTTTACTGTGGTGCAGTAGTTTTGTCTCCAAAAAGCCTTTAAAAGAATACATACATTTAGAGAAGCTTTACAAGTGTGATGTTTGTTGGTACAGCCTTTTCTACTGAGAGCAGTAGTCTACAAACTCATAAAAGAATATGGTTCGTAAATATCTGAGAATGACCACGATCCAAATAGATAAAATTGAGTTGTTGAGAAGCATATAAAATAATATATATGTTAAAATATGGTAGTTGCGAGAAAAGTTCTCACCTTTACGCCCAGCAATTGTATTTGTCTGGGCAAATCCCTTCATGAAACGGTGACTGCTAAACGTCCTCGCCTTTCACTAGCGCCTGGGCTTTTGCATTACGACCTTGGAAAAATAAATATAAACATCTTGGACAAAACTTAGGGTGCGCCGAGTTTTCGTGCAAGGGGTGTAAGAATGGGAAAACGGGAGAAGGGACTACGCGAAGGGATAAAAGTGGAGAGAGCTACATGCTACAATTGACGCGGCGTTTGAATATTTTTCTGGCCTCGCGAACCGAGGGAAAAAAAACATTAGTGCATGGCAATACTGTAGCTAAGTTGGAGAGGAACTGCCCATCAAATGGTACCCTATACCTTTTTGCGATTTTGGCAGCTTGCGTACCCTACCTGACAATCCCCAGAGCTGATTGCCAGTGGGAGTTTAAGTTTTTACCTCCCTGGTAGGTTCAACCAAGCTGGGACTGGTCTGTGTGGGTTAGGGGTCGAGGTAGACAAAAGCTGGTACCCATGGTGGTCCTCCAGGTTGGGGGTTTTTAGCATAAGGGCTGGACCTCCTGTCCTATGGTAAAAAAACAAACAATTGAAGTTACGGCAACAACGAACAAATGAACGAAACTTTTGCTGCGGTTACTGGACATTCGTAGTCGGTGGTGTGAAAGCCCAAAGGAAGCCACTGCCATGAAAACGGATGTCCTGACCGCAAAAAACTGGATACAAGAAATAGGATTTAGTTAATGTCAGGGACAATGAACGAAGACAGCGCTTAACTATGAAAGAACACGGCAGAACTTGAGAAAACTATAGGTAACTCATTCTAGGGATTAAGCTGGGGAGAGCAGATGGACAGGGGCAGGAAAAGTTAAAACAGCAACAGGAGAAACAGTACTTTACTCTGGAAGAGAGGATGGACAGCACAGTGAAGGCGTAGAAAGGACATTACTGGAATGGAAACCCATCAACAACAGACTGCTAAGATTAAGATTGAGAGGGAGATTCACCAACACTACAATAATACAATGCTATCGCACTAACGATATGATAGCGATGAGGAGGTCAAGGATGAATTTCTATCACAACTGCAGAAAGAATGGGTAGACACACCTAGATCTGGATCTTGTTATAGTAATGGGAGACCTCAATGCGAAAGTTGGTACACACAATAAGATATAATGAAAGAAACAATGGGGAAATTAGCGGCAGCGGAACAGCAAACGGAAAATGGGGATAAACTAATAAGTTTCTGTAGCATTAACAACCTGGTCATTGGAGGAACACTCTTCCCACATAAAGAAATTCACAAATTAACATGGGAATCACCAAATGGTCGGGACAGAAACCAGATAGACCACATCATGGTTAACGGTAGATGGAGACTTGCATTACAAGATGTGAAGGTAAGAAGAGGTGCAGATGTGGGAAGTGATCACCATTTAGTAGTAGCAAAACTGAAAGTGAAACTAAGAAGGGCTTGCACCAACTGTAACTACACAGAAAAGGTTTTGACAGCAAATTGAAGGACCCCCTTACCAGAAAAGCTTTTGCGGCCGACATAAGAAACGATACCAATTTGCCAAAAGTCAGGAAAGACATTGACTGATGATATAGACCAGAATTTCAACACCATTTCAAACATATACAAAGGAAAGCAGCAAAACTCATGCTTGGGATTCCAGGAAAAGGAAGAAGCAAGACTGGATAAACCACCAGAAACATTAAACACCATAACGATGAGAAAGGAAATGAAAAGAAAGAAAACAGAAGCGAAGTCCCCAGGTTAAAGCAATATATAGCGAACAGTACAGTCAGCTGGACAAGGGACAGTTAAACGCCAAACCCGAGCCCCCAACAAAAGGAATTTCTAGACGATCTTGCAAGGGGACAGGCAGAGGAGGCAGCACTGAGTACTGAACATAGCACAGTATACAAATCAACCAAAATCATCATTGGAAAGCGAGGTGCAAACAATATTACATTAGTAAGAGATTTACAAAGGAATCTCCTCACGACAGCAGAGGGACAGGAAACAAGATGGGCAGAGCACTTCAGAGAAACTCTGAACAAGGAATCACCAGAGACACATTGAATGTTCCTGAGGCTGAAAACGATCTAGATGTGAATACAGACATTCCACGAAAAGAAGAAATCATCACAGCAATCAAAGGGTTAAAGAACGGCAAGCTCCGGGCCATGATAACTTAAATGCAGAGCTATTTAAGACAGACCCTGAGCTAGCAGCAGAACTATTAGAACCACTATTTGCACAAGTCTGGAAAACGGGGACAACACCATCAGAGTGGAACAAAGGAATAATTGTCAAATTGCCCAAGAAGGGAGATCTTGCAGACTGCAATAATTGGAGAGGAATCACTCTTCTCTCAGTTCCCAGCAAAAATACTAGGCAGGATAATTATTACAGAGAATTTCAAAGGCAGTAGACTACAAACTGAGGAAAGAACAAGCAGGATTTAGAAAGAACAGAAGATGTGTAGATCATATATTCAGCTTCAGGAACATTATAGAGCAGTGCTCAGAATGGCAAAGACAGCTTTACATTAATTTCGTTGATTTTGAAAAGGCTTTTGACAGCATACATAGGGACAGTTTATGGAAAATACTGAGGGCTTATGGAATTCCAAGCTGCATAGTGTCAATCATAAAAAGCCTCTATGCCAACTTTACGTGTAGTGTTGGGCAGAGCAACCTAACCTTTGAGGTGAAGACAGGAGTACGACAGGGATGCCCCTTATCAACCACTCTATTTTTAACAGTCCTAGACTGGGTGATGCGCCAGACAACAGAGGGCAGTCCAAGAGGAATAAGATGGGCAACATTTTCTACATTGGAAGATCTGGAATATGCAGATGACATTGCACTACTAGCACATTCACATCAACACATCCAGGAAAAAACGGATAGACTTAATAACTTTAGCCAGCAGGTGGGCTTGAACATCAATTTAAAGAAGTCTGAGGTCATGACGCTCAATGTGAGCAACCCTGAGCCCATATCAGTAAGGAGATCAGCAAACTGGTACTCAGACAGATACCTTCACAATACCTAGGAAGCATAGTAACACCAGACGGCGGGGCAGGCAAAGACATCAACATCAGAATGAATAAGGCAAGAACAGCCTTCTTTAGCCTAAACAACATCTGTAAGTCCTCCCAATACAGCACAAGCACAAAATTAAGATTATATCAGAGCTGTGTGCTTTCTGTGCTTCTCTATGGTGCAGAATGCTGGAGAGTTACAGAGAAGGAAATGTCGAAATTGTCCTCTTTTCACACAATATGCCTAAGAAAAATTCACCGAATCTTTTGGCCGAATACCATCACCAACCAAGATCTGCTTACTCGGAGCAAGCAAGAGGACATGCACACCATCATAGCTGGCAGACGCTGGAGCTGGGTTGGTCATGTCCTCAGAAGAGACCCCGATGCCATCACAAGACAAGCTATGCTTTGGACCCCTGAAGGAAAACGAAAGAGAGGCCGACCAAAAACAACCTGGCGGAGGACTGTGGAGGCTGAGATGCAAAGAATGAACCAGAGTTGGGGCACTGTACGAAGGATGGCCGCCGACCGAGCAAAGTGGAATCAATTTTTTGTTGCCCTACGAAAAAAGACGCCACTAGGCGTGATAGCCACTGACTGCTTTTGACTGGGTCGGCGACTCAAGGATCAAAAGAAGAAGAAGAAGTTGGAGAGGTAGAAAACGATTAATCGCCCGCACCTGCAGAACCCTCCTTTGCTCAACACGCCGTTCTGTGCATATAACCACGCATGTTAGGATGAGACTCAGAATATAATACACACACACCAGTGTCATTTCCGGGCTAAAAAAAAGTAACTATAATGTAAACAATACGGCAAACGGTTGTCGAATTGTTTAGACGTACAACAAAAATCACTGTTTTGTTCTGGAAATGAGAACATAAAGACTGACCTATATATGAATTTTGACGTAGGGAAAATTTGAAAAATACAGTAACGGAACGGGTGAGAAAAGGAGACTTAGTTTGGTAGTGTCTCAATTTTTTTGTTTACATATTTTGAATTTTTGCACCCAAAAAGGGGCATAAGTAAAGGGATATAGAAGAAAAAACTTAAGATAATTGTATTTACAGAATAAAAGAAAGGACAGTTGATGAATACAAAGACATTAATTGTTTATTAGAAGATAAAAGGGTCCAGGTGTATCTTGCCGTAGGTAGAGAAAATATGTTATGTTGATGAATCAGTAGGAGAAAAACGAATAATAATTAAAATATAAATAATATCACAAATTAAAAAAATTTATTTATATAAACCACCTGTGTGACAGGACAGCAACAGGATCAAAAATTACTTTGTCAGAATTATCAAACTTTTACGTAAAATAGCTATAAGAAAATTGACGAAAGACAGTTGGACTAACCAGACTTGAAAATCTTTTTTCAGTTTTTGCCCTGTCGGGGGGACAGAGGGGAAGTTTGGGTTCCAAGGTTTGAAATTTGAGTTAGTTTTTTGAATAAACGATGCTAGAAGCCCAAACAGTCCCTGATTTGGTTGGAGTCTAATATACTAACTGAGGGATTAAAACCCATTGTAGTTAGTGTTAGTTGCCACTTTCGAAATTAAAATGTCTACACTGAGTTGTGAAAGCAAGTAATTAGTACTGTTCTGACGACTCTGCTGATCTGCTACCAGAAGCAAATTTATGAATCTGACCATGTTTATCGCCACAATCCAACTATTAGTGTTATATTTCTATGATGCGGTAAGAACCGAAAACATATTATATCCATCAATTGGTTAAAATATAATTAATTTTAATGCAGTATTTGAACTTATCACTCAGCTGCAATTCATATCGTGCATCAGTTTACTTACTATGTATGCTTAGAAGTCATGCTCTAATCAGATACTGTTCTAACAGAGTTTTGTATAGGATCATAATCTTATTTCCTGTTCACTAAAACCAGGTAGGCTTTCTGCACTTTGGGCGAAAAGAAAATTAATAAATACTAAGGGAATCTTTATTGTTTGATATATTCATTGTCACATAAGGACCCAGGGCCGTCGCTACTATCAGCTAATTCTACAGTCTTTATACATGACTTGATATTAAAAAAAAAAACAATTTATAAGCATAAATACAGGAAGATGTGTCATACATTTATTATTCTTCTCAACGTTATACTCTCCCCATCTACTGGGGTACAACACCTAAAATCAGAACGGATAACTACAATAAAATAGTTACCATGCTGATTCTAACTATGAAGAAAATGGATTGGTAATTAGGGATAGATAGAGGCATTTGGGGTGTTGAGTACGGACGAATTATTGCTATTAGGGTGGGGGGTTTTGGAGTTTTTTATAATCAAGTGGTGCCTGGGTAGCTGTTCACCTACACTTATATGTGAAATCTGCACGAGGTGGACAGGCGTGGCAGTGGCTAGACTTCGGTTTACATGATGCATTATATTCCACAAGGGCATTAACCTCTATCAAACTTTTTAGTTGAAGCTGTCCATCAAGTCGAAAGTATTCTTACCAAGTTCTGTATACTTCAACCGACTTGTACTACAGCCCAAAACCTTTGTACATGGGCTACTTGATATATCTTTACTTCACTAGTGGTAATCCCATGATGTAAGATAGTTCTATAGGTTAGCAGAGGTTTTAGTAAGTCGATAATTTCATAGAATTTAATCCACATTCTAAAGGATCAAGATTGTAGTCTTCCATCTAAATCTCACAGATGATACTATTATAGATAACACATTTTTTCTCACATAAGAGGACTCATTTATTACTTCGAAATTTAATTGTTGTAAATATCTTCTATACACTTTGAGTTTTTCAGATATTCTGTTTCCAAAACATCACTTAGATACAGGAAAATAAATTGTACAAAAAAAGTTGAAAATTTAAACTTAAAACATTGTGTTGTTCCATCATTGTTCAATATTGTATTATGTGAGTTGTTGTCAATATCTATTTACATTACCCATTTTTATACTTCTTTGTTATATCTTGCTAGACAACTATAAATATACAGTATTACACAAGTACATTAATGGAAATTAATCAGAATCTGGACCATGTCACAATATCATAAAAAACAACACCACGTTCCCTGAGAATACCATTCGACAACCCCACTAAACTCAATATTTTTTTTTTTTTTTTTTATTTTTTTTGTTACAGTTATTTTCTTATTTTTTTTTACACACTCAAACCCATACACCACACCTCCACCTCAAAATAACTCATTACATACACAACAATCCAATTTTACTATTTATAACCTCCAAAAGATGCCCAAATACCCACTACTCACTTAACCACACTCCACTCCATTATCCAAACCCCACAGCTCATTCACTACCATACTAAATCCATCCCTATATCCCCAATTTAACACCTCCCAAATCCACTCACCTTAATTTCCCCAATACCCTTCCCCCAACCACCCATCCTTCCCTCTCACCCCAACTTAACCTCTAATTACCAAACCCACCTTCTACATACCAAATAATCAAAACCCCCCTACCTCCACCAACTAAACAACAAAACAAAACCCCTCAATTCACTACCACCATACTATAATACACCATAAACCAACTTCTATCAAATCCATTTCATCACTATAAACCCCTCATTAACAATCAATACCATCCCATCCAAATACCTCCCATCAAACCCACTTATACCTCACCCACACAACCCACTTATCCACGCTACACCCTATACATACTCCCCCACATAATACCCAAAATCCACCCCCCAAATTGTTTACACCCCATAACCTAAACATCTCTCAAAACACCAATCCAACACAACAAAACACCCAACCCACAACATACCCCTACACAACACCACACACCCCAC
>JAMPIV010002625.1:0-227278 GCA_024509875.1 Oreohelix idahoensis | reverse complement strand
TCCCACCGAGAAAATATAAGCCAAAAGCATCTGCAATGTCAGCGGTATAATGCTCTTTAGAGAAAGCCTCTGCCAACGTGTGCACATTCTCACACACTTAAGAATAAACTGATGACCTCCAAGCAATTTGATCTTGAATGGACCAATGATGTCTATCGCCATTTTCTGGAATGGACGAATAGGAATATCTGCAGCCTGAATAGGCGCAGCATGACGAGGACCTTTGGATTTGACTTCTTGACATACTTTACAGGATCGACAATAGATCCGTATGTCCTTGTTCACAAAAGGGCCAAAAGAAAGCCGCAAGAACTCTTGACTTTGTACGGGAAAAACCCATGTGACCAGCACACTGAGAGTCGTGTGCATGTTGTAAGATCTTAACTCTCAAATTCTTGGGTACAAGAATCTGAGAATGACTTGACTTAGTGGAGTCTTGCACCATACGTACAAGTACGCCATTCTTCATTGTAATCCAAGATTTAAAATTTGAATCTTTATTCGGATCACCTTTTGTTACAAGAGTGAAGAATTTCTTAAGAGTCGGATCTTCTTCTTGTTGTTTTATAAACGAGTCACGAGAAATTACCAAGGGATCATCTTGGTTATGCACTTCATTATCTTCAACAGATGAAGTTTCAGGCATATTGAGAGCTTGAGCTCTAGTGACTACCTCATTAGCAGATTGCATATTTTGATTTTCCCAAACGGAAATTTGCTCCGGAGTGCATTCTTTGACTCCGTGAATGCGACCGATGATAAGATCAGCGATCGGATTCGGCAAAAGACAATTTTTTTTTTTGCGTGTACATCTCCTGTGAAGAAAGGAGTAGCAATCCTAATGATAGCGGTAGAGTATTTCTCTATGGTGCCGCCAAATGTTACGCATTTGACTACTTGCCTGTAGAATGAGAAGGATCTATGAGTGACTGCCTAACCCCAATAGTTGTGCATCCAGAATCAAAAAGTACTGAGACTGGATTGTCATTTACTAAACCTTTGTGTAAGACAAGAGAACCTCTCCCATCATGCGCGATTGACGCAGGAAGAGCGGGAAGAGGATGGCCACAGCTTAAAGTAGACACTGTGGTTGGCTCAAATAATGTTTTGCATTGGGGGCACTGAGATGCTCTCCAAAATCAAAAGCGGCACATGCCATATTATTAGAGTCATCATTATCTTTATTTTGTTTATAGGCTTCGTGGGACTCTTGCTGTGCAGAGTTCGCCTGGTTATGAGCTTTATGTTTTTTGAATTGTGCTCTACCTCTGTTATTATTGCCTCTGTACTTATCATTGTTTCCACTATTATAACCTCTACTCGGGTTTGAATCATAGCTCCTTTGGTTACTATCATCATATTCATTATAATGAGTATCTCGGTAATTATGATCCTGTTGTCTCCATGAAGGAAAACTTGGATAGTTTCTAGAATGACTTCCTTTGCGAAAGTTCCTGTAATTATGACCACCCCTGAATCGAGGGCTGTCAGCTCTTCTCCAGGTATTCGAAGAAGAACCCTGAAATGATTGGTTACCTTGGTTCTGATAACTGTAATAGTTACCTTTTTTATTAAACCTATTTTGAGGTCCTTGGAATTTGTGAGAGTGAAATAGCTACGTCCGGATGTGCAGTGACGTATTGGGTACAATACTGTTCCATTTCTTTTAGAGACTTAGGTTTACGCTCATGTAAGAATTCGAGGAAAGGTTTATTTATACTTGACATAATCTTGTCTCTGAGTATCAAGTCCATAAGTGCTTCATAAGTCTTTTCTGTTTTGATAGCTCAATCCAACGATCAAATGTAAGACGTGTCCTTGCAATGAATTCTGAGAATTCTACACCTGCCTCAGGCACCATTGTCTTAAACAACTTCCGATAACCCTCTTCAGACAACTGATACTTCTTTAATAAGGCTGCCCTAATAACATCATAGTTATCTTTGTCAGCCTCTTCAACCAAACTTAAACTAGTCAGAGAATCACCTTTCAGATTTTCTGATAACTGGTTAGCATATTGTGATTTGTCCACATTATGGGCTCGACAAGAGCGTTCAAATCTATTTAGCCAGAATGTTATGTCATCACTGGAAGGGTTGAACGCTGGTACCTTGACCTTGTAAGTAAAGGGTTTACCATTACCACTAGATGCTTGATTAACATTACTTATGTTTGTTAACTTTAACTTTTCTAACTCAAATGCTAAAAGTTCTTTTTTCTGGTGTTCAGTCAAGTTCTCTTATTGCTTTTTTCCTCTTGAGCTTCAGCTTCTCTGTTGTAATTTTCTCTCTTCTTCAGCTTGCACTTCCAGCAGCAGCTTGTAATTTTTTTCTCTCAGCAGCAGCTCTCAGCTCAACTTTTCTTTTCTCTTTTTTTTCCATTTCCATCTGGAATCTTTTTTTCATCAGTCTGTATCTGCAATTTCTTTTGTTCATCCTCTCTTTTGTAATTTTTTCCTCAGCTTTCTCAGCTTCTCTAATTTCTTTTCTTCAATCAATGCTTTTTACTTTCTTCAGCAGCCAATGCTTTGTCATATTGAGCAACTGCCCATTCTTCAATCTGCTGACCAGATCTTATCATGAAGCCTGTGCCTTGTGTGATAAAATAATCTAATGTAGACATCTTGTCTAATAAGATCAGTAATTTGCAAAAGTAAATAAATTCACTTTCTTAGTCTTAATCAAAGACCTTGTATGATAACTTTGTAACCCGTGGAAAATAGTACTTAACTATCCCAATCACTGTGGGAAACAAGCCTTACAAAGGTCTTGTATAAATCCTTATATAATAACAGCTATAAGTTGCTGGTTCACTCTATAATATCAAGTTGCAGTGCACCAAAGTAACCGCATAAAAATAGTGTTTTATATCATCAACTGTGTACCTTTAGTAATAGCAATTAACTATCAGTTGATTCTTGTACATCAATTTATATGATCAACTATATATTAAATAGTGTATGTCGATCAGGCACAAAACAAAACAGTTATACAGAAGAACATGAAAACATTTGCGGAAATGAAATAAATCAAATGGGAAAAACAATAAAAGATAAACCGCAAGAGGATAACAAATACAAATAACGCCACAGTATATAAATATAAATTGAGAATAGAACTGAAAGATAGAATAGGGTAGACCAACAAATTACAAACAAATCAAAACAAACTAAAGAACAGAGGAATATTACAAAAAACAACAATGAGTACAGTCTTCACAGCTAACACTAATAGCAACAGCTGTCGCAGCAAATTTTCAATCAAGAAAATTGCACCTATAGAAACGCACACATCAGACCCTCTATTACGTGGGATACTCTGTTGTGGGACACCGCCCAACCAAAACAACAACCCGCTGGATACAAACAAATATCACATATAAATATTTAAACATAAATACATAAATGCATAAATAGTATGGCAATATGATGTAAATAGAGTGTTGCAGAAAGAATGTGGGGGAATGAAGGCGCAGTGACACTGCCTATAGTACAGTGCTGTGGGACTTTATTAAACAAATACTTCTGGTCTAATTATTTTAAATTCAACACAGAAATAGAAGCTCCATCGTTGATTTGAATGATAACAATCAATGTAGGACTTCTCAGTTCAATAACATTTTCTTTCGCAAACACTGTCAAATATTCTCCAGTCCTGATGTGTAATGTTCTATGTTTCAACCAAGCTTGCTGTGTAACACTGTCAGTTGTATGGCAAATGTCCAACGAACCAAATGTCAACAAACGCTGACCTAGTTACTGCATACTCTCGACAGGACAGGTCACGCTGACATCACTGTAGAGTTGTACTGTTGATGTATTTGTGTGTCACAACAGACCCCAAGGAACGTCTGGTCTCAGTAGTTTACTTCTCAATATGGTCACTGTGCAGGTTGACCCAGGAAGCTGGCACACCAGTTGTTCAACTCTGTTTGTGTTAGTTGTTAACTCATACTGGCTACTAGTTGTTTAAATCACTGCTTTATTTGCTTTTGTTAAATGCCGTGAATGTGTCCACCAGTTGATAAATGTAGATGTTGGGACTGGTGTAGTAAAGTGAAACGATTGTCAACTCATTAAACCCAGCACAGTTTTGGTCATACAGGTCATCTTGTCCTGGAACGTGATGAGGCTCCGACAAGAATGTGAGTGTAGACAATGAGTGTGTATATGAATGTCAGAACGCGAATGGTAGAATGATTCGATAGAGTTGACAGTTGGTAGTACATCACTCATACTCACACTGTTCGAATTCAAGAAGTACTGGAACTACGGTGGTCTTTTTATAACATTTAATGAGACGCACACTTGGACAGTACGTGTATGGTTACAGGAACAAATGTCGACATAGACAGCATAATGTTGATCACAGGAATATCATCTTAAGTTAGCATTCATGCTTGGCAAATATCATAATGGAGCATTCGTAAATAAGCATTCAGAGTTCCATCATGTAAATCATCTGGCTTTACTGACTGGGCACGTCAGACCATAACCAATATATAGGAAGGCTCCTAGACCTAACCTCGTCTAGCGAATATCCCTTCACGTAAAGTTCAATATATATATTTTTCATAAAGATATAGGAATCCCAGACATGGGTTCTCACATGTAGCAGTGATCTCTTGGTTCATCGAGCGATAGTACAGGCATCCCTTTTTCTCACTCGATAAATACAAAGTATATGGATTTCAACATGGCTGTGCTTCTCTCGTGAGCTTCACTCACTATTGGATACAGACCAAAATTGGTCTTCGTTAAATGTCCTCATTTCTTCATAGCTTCTATCATAGAGGTAATTGAATAATATCATATAATCTAGTGCTGATACATAGGAATGTCATCTTCCTTTGAATAAATATTCTTTTCAAAAGTACCACTGTGCATCTGCTTATCGACAACGATGGCGAAGCCCAAGTTCATAATAAATTGTGGTTTTACCTTTCTATGCGAAATATAACTTTGCCATTCCTTGGCAAAAGAGAATAAACACTGGGGTAAAGTACATACAACATGTCTAAATGACTATCACTTTTCCCCATTTACTTATAGATCACTTTTTTCGGCGATAAGCCGGCTACAACAAAATTCGACATCCCGACAGGATGACAGCCATGAATCACACCCCCTGCTAGCGATACTTCCGCTGCATAGCATTTGACCTTTTCTAGCGACAACCAACATAGTTCGACTTAAAAATGTAAAGATATCCATATATAAGACAGACTCGTCCTACTCATACAAACACTACGTATAAATTCAGGCCATAGATATACTGAAGCAAGAACAATCTATTCCTACCCAGCCAAAGAATAAATCGCAGTAGGCCTAAATTCGTCCGCGGAGTCCGATCGAAGATGACGGAACTCCTTTCAAGGGAAGTAACTCAAAAATGACTTCTCCTTAAGCACTTAAAAAGGAAATACTTTGTTTACAAAATATTTGCGAACATAATAAGTATATAAATGTATTATATTGCAAGATAGTAAAGATTGCACTTTACACTATATAAATTATCAAGTAAATATAAAGCCTAATAAATACATATAATAAATAAAGGAAGAAGAATGGTAAAGAACAGTGCTGTCACAATGACAGTACTCGAAATCCCCCTTCTTTTCTACTTCGTCGGCAAATTGTAACGCTTTCACGTTGATATTAAAGGCCTTCTGCAACATACACGCGTTTCCCAAACACACAATAAAATGTGCTGCCTTTCTAAGAAAAAACCTTGAAATATGCAAGTTGACCTAAATTTTAAATTCCATTCATGTCTTTTTCTACACTATGTTACCAAAAACAAAAGACAGATGGACTAAAGGATAGCGAGAAGGGAGAGGCAGAAAGCCGAACACTAAACACGCGTCGCGCGATACACAAATGCTGCCATCACGCGTGTAAGACTACATGCACTAACTTTTTTTCAGACGGACAGTGATAAATTCACTACCCTTCCCAGAGTTAGGTTTTAAAATCTGAAAAACGCTTATTGGGGAAACCTGACATTCTACTGTTTTATGTCCGAAATCCTGACATTAGTCTGACAGTACAGCAGGACAGGTGGCGGTTCTCACATAAAAAATAAAACAACTACACGACTATCCTAGAAATTGCATATTTTGAACGCAGCCACTTAGCTCTTTTAAATTTGGATATTTGGGCTCCTTAGGGTTTGCTGACAAAGAATATGTACAACGTTATGCAAATATTCTAGGAATTAACAAGTTATAGCCAAAATAAAATGATAGTGCTGTCAGACAACACCCAAAATCAGAATCGCTCAGTGGTAGATTTTTTTTCACCACCATTGTACGGGAAATGGGCCACAAGTTACATTTGAACTGATTGGCTGGAATGATATGTAAGGCTAAACACGATTAGTCGGGCTATAAAGGCTATCCTTGGTTGTTAGGGGAGACGTAGGAAGTTAAAATTTTTTCAAACACTTGTCGAAACGTGGCTCCATTGGCCAGACTCGCTGATATACTCACTTAGGAGCGTGAGTTCGAGACCACTAGTTCAAATAAGCTTGATAAAGCAACAGTGCGTTGAAGCCAGCTCATATTTTTGCTAAATAAAAGCCTGGAACATAAGCAGATGGGAATTTGTGCCAGTATTTTGTGCCAGAATTCATTGCTAATCAACGTATCTGTGTTTGTTTCCATGAATTGTGGTAAGCTTGAAACATTCAGTATCTTTTAATGAAAATTGAATGTGAATTGTTAATTTATGCCTGTATATATGTGTAGTTCAGTAGCAAACATGATGTAAAGCCTACAATGCTCCAGCCTGAACAGAAGGTGTCGGAGGAAAGTAAAACTGCATGGAATGGCCAAACAGTACACTGACACCTAGATTATTGATTAGACAGAAATAATGCTGGAAGTGCAGAGGCGTAGTAACCATTAAGGAGGTTAATGCTGGTATAAAGTATTTCAGATGAAGCTGACAGTTGGCCTAACGCTCTGAACTCAATGTTTGTGATGTATTGTGCTCAGTGTAAAAAAGAGAGTATAAATTAGTTATGAAGTAGAAGGTACATCCTTCTTGTTTTCAGGGACCGTGGTCTTGATGGTATTGAGCAGCACCTGGTCAGAGCTTTGCTGAATCCAGAGTCGGACAGCATACTCCTTGGTCCATTTAGCTATCAGTGAGGTGTCTCCAGAGCCGAGGGGAGAATCGAGCAGAGGAGTCTGTTCCTGCCGCCATCACGCCAGATAAGCTGATGTGGCCAGCTGAGCTCAAAATTATGTACCCCCAGCTTAAAATGACCTTGTAAAAATAACATTAAGAGGGGAATTAAATTGTGTTAATATCAGGAACTGAGAACATCTCCAATAATAGTTCCCCTAAAGACAAACTATTGAAGTCATGATGACAAATACCAACAGAGCTTGAACAAAACAAAACCAGTATTACCTCATATTACTACTACTACACAACTGACACACATAGGATACTTTTAATAATATATGTCACTACTATATTCATATTGATAAATTCTGTACATATAACTTGTAATTTAAATTGATTGTGATTCCTGGTTCCCTTTGTAGTTGAATCAGGACACATATTCATTCATGCCAGCAATGAATACATATTGTTATTTGAAAAGTTATCAGTGACTCCTTTAAGATATCCTTATAGAGTGTTTTATGTATGTGAGTGTCACAGTGTTGTCAAGTGTGGTGGAATAAATTAAATTGTTTATCCGTCTGTTGTTGTTATGACTTACACTTCATCATACACATACCCTAGACATACAACGTAGTCATCACACTATTCCAGAATAATTCTGACTGAGATATATATATATATGTGGCAGCAAGTAAGGTTATCTATAATACACTACACTTATTAGATATAGATACCTTCACAGCTGATCTCAGTCAGTACACTAAGTCCCCTATAAATATTTATAACATCCCACTTCACCACATATATTGGGGTCTCGCTCTTGGGATTTTGAATCTTTCCCTATTATAAATATTGGGGGTAATTCACTTCAGGGAATATAAGAATTAAAAGGTATCCTTGGGTGGAATTAAATAAGGTTGAGCTCACGGTGCCTGTGTTGTCCATTAGATATATATTTAGAGATTAAATTGTTGGTTAGACATTGTATAAATTTACCTGATAGACAATGGGGGCGGACCTGGCCAAATTTCGATCTGCTGCTGTTCAGACTGCAAAAGAGTTAGGATTAGATGGGCAAGTTATGGTTGCCTATGTTACTACGGAATGTGACAAATTTATTGAACGCGAAGAAAGAAGGTTTGAAGCCGAAAGAAAGTTAGAGGCTGAAAGGGAAATTAAGAAGTTACAAGAAGGCTGAGGCTGAGACAATTTGCAGATTGAGGCTGAGGCTAAGAAAGGTTGCAGCTGAGGCTGAACTAAGAGGTTGCAGAAGGCTGAGAAGAAATTGGAAGCAGAAAGAAGAAAGAAATTAGCTGCAGAAAGGGAAGACAAGAGATTAGCTGCAGAAGGGAAGCAGAAGATAAGAGATTACAAAGGGAACATGAGTTACGACTAAGGGAGTTTGAGTTTCAAGGCCATGCTCCTGAAAATGGTGCCAGTCCCTTTGCCTCTGATGCCACTGCTAGCCAAGGAGCCTCAACCTCAGCTATGAATTTTCATTTAGATCATTTTGTTGAGAAAGACGATGATATAGAGAGCTACCTAAATAGGTATGAACTATTAGCTACCACGTATGGGTTAGAGAGAGAAAGGTGGAGCTTAAAGTTATCTCAGGGACTTCGTGGGGCAGCTTATGAAGTTTTTGCAAAAATGAGCAGAGGTGATCAGGAAAATTATGACATGCTAAAGCAGGCTCTTTTGTTAAGATATGAAAAGAATGCAGAATTCTATAGGAAAAAATTTAGGAATGCTAAACTACTGTCAGGTGAAACCTATCACCAGTTCTCTGCACGAATAGAGACATACTTGGAGAAATGGACTTCTCTGGGGAAAACCCAAGATCTTAAGGAAATGGTCCTTATAGAGCAACTAAGAGAGTCCATGGCTCCAGACCTGAGAAAGTTTCTCATGGAACAAGGTGCAGAGAGGCTGGGTGAGTTGCTAAATGTTGCTGAAAGGTATCAAGCAGCTCAAGCAGAGGTAACAGGTAATAAAAAGAAACAAGTGGATAACTTTAGGGCACCACAGAACTTTAATAAATTTGATCCTAGGGATCAAAATAAAGGTAAGCACCAATTTGATAGGCCACGGTATGAAAATAAAAATAAATTCCCACAATTCGATGAAAGGAAATATGATGAAAGAAAATCTTTCAACCAAGGAAAAAGGTGGTGTAAAAATTGTCAGATGGACAATCATGACACTGACCGTTGCAGAAGG
Organism: Oreohelix idahoensis; assembly: GCA_024509875.1. Taxonomy (NCBI): domain Eukaryota; kingdom Metazoa; phylum Mollusca; class Gastropoda; order Stylommatophora; family Oreohelicidae; genus Oreohelix; species Oreohelix idahoensis. The sequence continues at coordinate 217,923 of JAMPIV010002625.1, read as the reverse complement.
AAACCTGTGTATATGGCAACCCTTCAGGTCAGGTCGACCTCAAGACAGGAGGAGGATATTATGTTGGATACCACTCCAGAAGAGATGAGGAAGGCACAGGCTGGGGATAAAACACTCAAGCCTTGTTTCAGAAAATTGTCAACTTGTCATACAACTCCAGGCAAGGGAGATTTTTTACATGAAAAACAAGTTGATGTATAGGAAGACTGGAGCTAGATCCAAAGGTCACGGACAGCTGGTTCTTCCAAAAAGATATAGGGCAGACTTAATAAGGAGCCTACATGTGAAACCAGATGGGGACCATGAGAAGATAGGTACCATCATTCAAAAGGTGGCTCACAATTATTATTGGCCCAAAGCAAGATGGGACATTGAGAATTTTGTAGAAAGGTGTAGCATAGCACATGAGGGAACACCCACAAGTGGGAACATGGATCAGGACCTGGACACGCCACGGGGCAAAATTAGGCCTGATAATAAAAAGAAAAATAGATTTGATAAAGTGGACCAAATGGAATGGGAAGCCCCCTTTTCACGGACAAGCTTCACTTAACTGTTTTACAATGGCCACTATGCGGAGAGTGCAAAAAGATGTCTTACCCCAGGATAAGCCGAAAATCCCTCAATCGGACTTAAACAAACTGGAGGAAGAGGATGTAGAGAGGAAATCTCTCATCAAGAATTTTAAGTGGGGAGAAAGCCCCAAAAGAAAAATTGGTAGCGGTCGTTTTGTGAATGATAATTCTGGGAGGAAAAATCATCACTATAAAGCTTCGAGTGGAAGAGACCATACCGGTGCATGGACAAATAGGTCCACACAATTAAAGGTCCATAATTAAAGGTCCGATATGCTTTGTTAAGAACGTGGACTGATGAAAAGGCAGAGGGGAAACATTAACATCATTTCATAATACCAATATGTGAATGAGCTGACCACTTGGTTTAAAAAACTGGCCTGGTTGCCAATGAAAATTTGAAAAAACAAGCCAAGGAAGAAAACAACTGCCAATGATAATTTTTAAACATCAGGGCAGGGAAGAAAGACTCTGGGGGTGATTTGGCTTGCCTAAAACCCTGTAAACAGCTTCTTTTGCCCAGTATAAGAAAGGGACAGAAAAATTTGGCTCCAATGTTTCAAGTGGAAGGTAACAGGCTTCTCCCCGGTTCTGATAATTTCTACTGATAATGGCTTTTGCCCAAAGGAGCTGGCAACAGGAAATTAAAATTTACAATAAGCACATTTAACACAGGTGAAGAGGACCCACATTTTTAATGGAGTACATTCACGGGGATGAAACTAAAACGGCCAGGAGATAAAAGGAAACGTTTTTCACAGTTAAAGGCATCAAAACAAATTTATCACAGGTAGATTAGATCCCCAAAGGGGAAAGAAAGAAGAAAGATCAACAAGAACATATTGCATCAGGTTCTAATCTGGACTGAAGTGAAATTAACAGACCAGAAGAAGAGGCAGAAAACCTATTGAATTGGGACTGGGAAAGCATCCCCAGGAAAAGATGTGACACCCTCGTTGTGAATGATGAAAAGGCACAGAGGACCACCTACAGCTTCCATGTTAAGAGGCCAAGCAATGTGTGGAAGGATTAAATAGTCCCACCCTTCCTTGAAGGACAGGCTTTGAAAGAACGTATGGACTGATCCAAAAGCAGAGGAAAACATACACTTCATACCAATTGTGAATTGACAGCAGCACAGGTCGAAAAAACTGGGTGAAACTTGCCAATGAAAATTTGAAAACCCCAGAAAGAAACATGCTTTATGTGCACGGGAAAGAAATAATAGAAAGACATCATTTGGGAAGTGGTAGAGAGTTTAAAATATTGCCCGGGATTATTCAGAATAGAGGTTACAAATTGGATGGCAGGGGTCCTATACAATTCTTTAGAGAAGGTGTCTAAAACAAATTATATAGATAGATAAGAAGGGGAAAGAAAAAATCTATCATGTGAATCTCCTGAAGAAATATTTGGAAAGAGAACATCAGGAAGAGACACACTTGTTGACCTTGTCCATCGCCATGGAGATGAAAAAGGAACCACTTTCATCATTTGAATATCCATTAAAGTCACCCCTTGAGCAAGGAACCTGCAGCACAGGTTAAATCCCCAGTACACATCACACATTTAACGACAAACTCAGAAAGAGAGAGTGCAACAGGTTCTAAATAATCATGCAGAGGTGTTAACAGACCGACCAGGGCATACAAACCTATTGGAATATGATATGAAACTCATAGACTCCACACCTGTCTGTATGAAACCATATTCGATTCCGTTTGCTAAGGAAAAAGCTTTGAAGGAAGAGATAGACTATCTGTTGAAGGAAGGAATTATTTCGCACAGTGAATCTTCGTATAGTTCCGGTGTTGGACTCTTAAGGAAGCCCTCTGGAGAACATAGACTCTGTATAGATTACAGGAGACTGAATGCTATTACAGAAGGACAGGTGGATCCATTGCCGGATACAAATCAGCTGTTTGCCAGACTAAATAAAGCTAAATATTTCTCAAAAGTGGATCTGAGTAAAGGATTCTATCAGATTCCAGTAAAGCCTGAGGTTAGACCATACCTAGCTTTTAGTACCTCAGAAGGACACTATGAGTTTAATAGATTGCCATTTGGATTGAAGAATGCGCCTAGTGTCTTCTCTAGAATGATGAGAAAATTATTGGACCCTCTGAATAATCCATGTATAACAAATTTTATGGATGATATCCTTATAGCAACAGAAAAATTTGAGGAACACATTGACTCTCTGAACATGCTGTTTAATCGACTTAGGGAAGCAAATTTAACAGCCCGACCAACCAAATGTTGCGTTGGATGTAAAGAATTGGAATTTTTGGGACACACAGTTTATCAGGGAAACATGACCCCTGACCCAAAGAATTTAGAGAAACTACAGAAAGCCCCGAGACCACAAACCAAGAAGGACGTGAGAGCCTTTGTCTCATTATGTGGTTTCTACCAGAAGTATATCAAAAACTTTAATTCCATATGTGCACCGTTAACTGATTTGACACGTAAAGGACATCCAGATCGCATTACATGGACACCACAATGTGAAATGACTTACCAAGAATTGAAGGAAAAGCTCACAAGTAAACCCATTTTGAAATTACCTGACTTAAGTCAAGAATTCATAGTAAGGACGGATGCAAGTAATATTGGGTTAGGTGCAACTCTACTACAGAAATCAGATGCATTGGATGGGGAATTAAGCCCAGTGGCATATGCTAGCAGAAAATTGAATAAAGCTGAAATCAATTACTCAACTAGCGAAAAAGAATGTCTTGCAGTAATATGGGCAATAAAGAAATTCAATATTTATCTGTATGGGAAGGCCTTTAAGTTGCAAACAGACCACAAACCTTTATCGTTTCTAGCACAGGCTAGGCATGAGAACTCCAGGTTACTCCGATGGTCTTTACTTTTGGCTCCATATAATTTTAGCATTGAGTATATATCTGGAAAAACAAATTTGGGAGCGGATTTTTTAAGCCGCCATCCGTGTGATGAGAATCACCGTAAACCCCAGAACTAATAATAAATTTCTCTATGTGTATATAGAATAAAGGACTGACATATAATGTCTGTTTTAAGAGGGGGAGATGTCGTGGAATATTCTAATCCACATATATAAATTATCAAGTAAATATAAAGCCTAATAAATACATATAATAAATAAAGGAAGAAGAATGGTAAAGAACAGTGCTGTCACAATGACAGTACTCGAAATCCCCCTTCTTTTCTACTTCGTCGGCAAATTGTAACGCTTTCACGTTGATATTAAAGGCCTTCTGCAACATACACGCGTTTCCCAAACACACAATAAAATTTGCTGCCTTTCTAAGAAAAACCTTGAAATATGCAAGTTGACCTAAATTTTAAATTCCATTCATGTCTTTTTCTACACTATGTTACCAAAAACAAAAGACAGATGGACTAAAGGATAGCGAGAAGGGAGAGGCAGAAAGCCGAACACTAAACACGCGTCGCGCGATACACAAATGCTGCCATCACGCGTGTAAGACTACATGCACTAACTTTTTTTTCAGACGGACAGTGATAAATTCACTACCCTTCCCAGAGTTAGGTTTTAAAATCTGAAAAACGCTTATTGGGGAAACCTGACATTCTACTGTTTTATGTCCGAAATCCTGACATTAGTCTGACAGTACAGCAGGACAGGTGGCGGTTCTCACATAAAAAATAAAACAACTACACGACTATCCTAAGAAATTGCATATTTTTGAACGCAGCCCACTTAGCTCTTTTAAAATTTGGATATTTGGGCTCCTTAGGGTTTGCTGACAAAGAATATGTACAACGTTATGCAAATATTCTAGGAATTAAACAAGTTATAGCCAAAATAAAATGATAGTGCTGTCAGACAACACCCAAAATCAGAATCGCTCAGTGGTAGATTTTTTTTTTTCACCACCATTGTACGGGAAAAATGGGCCACAAGTTACATTTGAACTGATTGGCTGGAATGATATGTAAGGCTAAATTGGGTTTTTTAACAGGGGGGGGGCAAGGGGGGGGGACAACGGATATTGGGGGGGGGGGGACAGTTGCTAAAAAAAAAAAATCAGAGTTTTTTTTTTTCAAAACCACTTGTCGAAAGCCTGGAAAACGGTTTAAAGCCTTCCCAATAATGCTTGGGGCTAAGGGGGGGGGACTCGCTTTTTGGATTTTTAATTTTTACTACCCATTAGGGGAGCCCGGGGTTTTTAAGGGTTCCGAAAGGGGACACTAGTGCAAAAATAAAAAAATGCTTTGGGATTCAGTTAAAAAAAAAGGCAAAAAACAAAATAAAAAAAAAGCTATAATTGCACCCCATCTAGCGTTGGGAACAGGGGGCCAAGGGCCCTGAACAGAAAGGTGTCGGCTAGAAAAATTAAAAATAAAAAGGGGGGCCTGCATGAATGGTCCAAACCATTTACAAGGCAGATGGGGGGAAAAAATTTGGTGGTTTCAGGTAGTTTGAATAGCCACAGGGGGGGGGGAAAATTTCAAAAATTTTTTGCCATAAAATCAACGATGCACTCCTTGTGGGGGTTTGTTTCCCCCAATTTTGGGAAACTTGTTTAGTGATAATGCGGCTGGCTTGAAATAACGCTAATGCATTTCAGTATCTTTCGGAGGGGGGGGGGGGGGGGGGGGGGGTTGGGGGGTGGGGAAATTTGTTAAATTTTTATGGGCCCTGTATCTAATTTGTTGGGGCTATTAAGTTTTCAGTAGGGGCAAAAAAAAAAAAAAACAATGGGGGATTGTTTTTAAAAAAAAAGGGCCCTTTTATTTTTTAGGGTTGGGCTCCCGGCCTTTGGGTTACTTAGGAAAAAAGGTGGTTAGGAGGGAAAAGGTAAAAAAAAAAAAAAAAACTGCCCATCGGAATGGGGCCCCCCAATAACTTAAAAACCCAGGTAACACTGGGGACACCGTTCTATGTGTGGATAATTGACCTAGTGACACAAAAAAAAAAAAAAATTAAATTGCCTGGAAAAGTGACAGGGGGGGTGGGTAGGGGGGCGCGTAGTTAAATGAAAAAAAAAACAAAACATTCCCATAGGGTGGATGGTTACGACTCTCTGGTACTTAAAAACAAGTAAAAATATATAAAAAAAGTTTTATTTTTACAGAACTGGGGATAAAAAAAGGGCGGACAGTCACTGGGGGCCTTATAACCGAATTCATCAAAAAAAACTCAAAATGTTCTTGTTGATGTTATTAGTTGGCTCCCAGTGTAGTTAAAAAAAAGAAGAGGTTACGTAACGATCTTAGTTCATACTGCGAAAGACTAGTGACAGAGGGGTTTTACCAAATCACCTTCCCTTTGTTTCTTACTGGGGGGGGGGGGGGGGGGGAAACGTGGGGGTTTTTTCCTTTGGGAATTGGTATTCGCGAGGGGCAGGGCAAACCCTGGGGTCTTCAGTACAGCTATTTTGCTGTGCTTGACATGAATCCCAGAGGGGGGTCCCAGAGTCGGGACAAAAAAAGCATTTTAACTCTCCTTGGGGGTGTACCATTTAGTGCTATCAGTGGTGGTGGTTTTTCCCCAGGAAAGGGGGGCCGAGGGGGGGAAAGAGGGTGGGTTTTCGAGCAGGAAAGGGAGGAGTCTGTTCTGCCCGCCATCCCACGCCCAGATAATGGCATAGTTGATCGTCTGGCCTGGGGCCAGCTTCTGATTCAAAAAAAAAAAATTAATGTTACCTACCCCGCAGCTTAAAAATGACCTGGACTCGTCATCAAAAAAAAAAAAAATACTCCAAGCTAATCAATTAAAGGGGGGGGAGGGGGGGGGAATTAGAGTCACAATACATAGAGCGTGATTTAATATCAGGAAAAAAATAACTTGAGGAAACAAAATTTATCTTCCAAATTAAAAAATCCAATCGATATGTAATACACCCGATAAAGAACGCAAACTAGTGAAAGTCATGATTGAACAAATACCAACCAGAGCTTGACAAAAAAAAATCCTGAATATTACCTCACATTATTATACTACCACAGTTTTACACACATAGGATACTTTCCTAATCATTATGTCAATTAATCCTATCTCATTCATGTTAAATTCTGCGGTACACATGATTACACTTGATAGCAGTAAAATTTGATATCATCAGCTTACTGGTTGCCCTTTGGATACTCATTTGATATGAGGACACATATTCATTCATAACAGCAACTGAAATAATATTGTTATATTTGAAAAGTTATTCAGTGACTCCTTTAAGTATATCCTTTCAATGTGTTCATGATCTATGTTGTATAGTGTCGTAGATGTTGTCAAGTGTGGTGGAATATATGCAAAGAATGGGTCGTTTCATCTGTTTGTTGATGTTATGTCTGAACTCAAGGACAGCATAATATCATGTACTGGATTCAGGATAACAATTCATGGCCGTCATCACAGATTATCTATTCAGGATATATTACTGAGATGAGATGTATATATATGTGGGCACGCAAGTACTGGTGCAACTAAGTTAATACATACTCTCATTCAGACTATACTGTACTTCTCAGCTTGATTTAGTCAGTACAATAAGTCCCCCTATTAAATATTATAACATCCACAATTCACCAGCATGGTATTGAGGAGTCTCGTCTCTTGGACGATGGTCTTTGAATGCGTTCCCGTATGCTCATAGTGTTAGTGGGGGTCTAATTCACTTCTAGAGGCAATAGATATAGTAATTTAGCAAGCGTTATCCTTGGTATTTCTTAAATAAGGTTGTAGCTCCGTCTTCGCGTGCTGCGTTGTGGGTATTAGGGATAGTACCTGACATACTTCTATTTTTCCATTCACACATTGTATGCACTATTTTTTAGCCTCTTGACGATGGCGGTACCTGGAGCCACCGAGTTTTCTCGATTCTAGTCACTACACAGAACAGGAATGCACAGGAGCTGAGGATTAGATGGGCAAGTTATGGTTGCCTATGTCACTACGGAATGTGACAAATTTATTGAACGCGAAGAAAGAAGGTTTGAAGCCGGAAAGTCAACTTAGAACGGCTGAAAGGGAAGTTATACCTAAGTTACAAATGTCGAGGACTGTGACGCTGCTGAGGACTTATAGAGGTTGCAGATTGAGGCTGGGCCTAAGAATTTGGGAAGCAGACTAGACAGCGTGTTATTGACTGCGAAAGAGATGAGAAGAGTATTAGCCGTGCACCAGGGCTTGAATCTCAAGTACAGGAGTACACTAAGAGTTTCAAGAGGGAACCAAGATACTAGTGTACTTACGGTTTCAATATCTGTGGCCACCCATTTTGAGTTATCACGTACAATGCTACGGACATAAATAAGGAGGGAGGGGGGAGAGGGGGAGGGATGGTCAGCATCCATTTGACCTCTTTTGATGCCTTGGCTTTAAGACACAAGGATAGCCTCCAACCTCTTGGCTATCGATTTGGGAGAGCATTAGATTCATCTTGGTTGAGATAGGCTGCGGATTGATTACAGAGCGAACTAAATAGGTATGAATTATTAGCTACTCATCGACTATCCTGTTTAACAGATTTGGATGGAAAGGTGGAAGCTTAAGAGTATAAATCTCCAGTGATGACACACACTCTTCACTGGTGGCGGCTTATGTCAAAGTTGGAGTGCGACTCTAAAATAGAGTAGAGGTGATCAATAGGGGACGAAAAATGGCATGTGCGACTAAAGCCTAGCCTTGTACTATTTTTGTTATTATAATTTGAAAGTTGGTAATGTCACGCAGATAGGTACCTTACAACTGGTCGGAATATCTAATGATTTAGCGACATCTGCTTATTACTTTCAGACGGCAACACGAGGGTAGGACATATCACTTCTAGATGCCACAGTTGCGCTGCTCTCACGCACGACGGAATTAGTGACTAAATATATATTGCAATTTGTGACCGAAATGTGCAACTTTGATATGCGGGTATGTCAAAGTAGATTACCCAAGATCTTAAGACTAGGACAATGGTCGCGCCTTATTCAGGAGCATGCCGAACGTATTAAGTGAGAGTTCATGTTCGGCGCAGATGGTTCTTGAGTAACGTTTACTTGGAAAACACAATGGGTGCATGGGAACGACAGGTCTCGGTGTGAAGTTTGCTAATAATCGATTGCGTGGAAAGGGGCATCTGTGTGGGACAAGCCTTTCAAGGCAGAACTTCGAATCACGTAAGACATAAAAACATATGGTAATTAACTGACGAATACAATGTTGTATAACTATTAGGGCACCACCAGACGTATTAAGTACCAATATTGTGTTTTCCCGTAAGAGATCGGGTTAGAAACCGAAAGTCTCATTAAGACCTGGGTAAGACAGAGAGGGTAAGCAAGTTACTACGCTTGAATTCTGAGCAGAAGAGGTTGCAGGATTGAGCTGATACTCCTAGGAGCATGATAGGAAATGTGGAAAGCTAGATAGATTTCCCCAAGAAGATTTGCTTCATAAAGGGAATCCTGAGTAAAGAAGAAATGAGGCAGGAAAGATAACTCTTTCATGAAAGGGAAGTCATAAGATGGTGTAAGTAGATTTATATTACAAAGAGGGAACATGAGGTACGACACTAGGGGGTGGGGTACAAGTGTCGAGGAGAGTTAACGGACTAATGGTTGGAGGTATGAGTTTCAAGCCCATGCTCCCCTGAAAATGGGTGCCAGTCCCTTTGCCTCTGAGTGCTACGGTTACTCAAGGGAAGCCTCAACCTCAGCTATGAATTTTCATTTAGATCATTTTGTTGAGAAAAAGACGATGATAATAGAGAGCTACCTAAATAGGTATGAACTATTAGCTACCACATATGGGTTAGAGAAAGGTGGAGCTTAAAGTTATCTCAGGGACTTCGTGGGGCAGCTTATGAAGTTTTTGCAAAAATGAGCAGAGGTGATCAGGAAAATTATGACATGCTAAAGCAGGCTCTTTTGTTAAGGTATGAAAAGAATGCAGAATTCTATAGGAAAAAATTTAGGAATGCTAAACTACAGTCAGGTGAAACCTATCACCAGTTCTCTGCACGAATAGAGACATACTTGGAGAAATGGACTTCTCTGGGGAAAACCCAAGATCTTAAGGAAATGGTCCTTATAGAGCAACTAAGAGAGTCCATGGCTCCAGACCTGAGAAAGTTTCTCATGGAACAAGGTGCAGAGAGGCTGGGTGAGTTGCTAAATGTTGCTGAAAGGTATCAAGCAGCTCAAGCAGAGGTAACAGGTAATAAAAAGAAAAAAGTGGATCACTTTAGGGCACCATAGAACTTTAATAAATTTGATCCTAGGGATCAAAACAAAGGTAAGCACCAGTTTGATAGGCCACGGTATGAAAATAAAAATAAATTCCCACAATTCGATGAAAGGAAATATGATGAAAGAAAATCTTTCAACCAAGGAAAAAGGTGGTGTAAGAATTGTCAGATGGACAATCATGACACTGACCGTTGCAGAAGGAACCTGTGTATATGGCAACCCTTCAGGTCAGGTCGACCTCAAGACAGGAGGAGGATATTATGTTAGATACCACTCCAGAAGAGATGAGGAAGGCACAGGCTGGGGATAAAACACACTCAAGCCTTGTTTTCAGAAAATTGTCAACTTGTCATACAACTCCAGGCAAGGGAGATTTTTACATGAAAAACAAGTTGATGAGTATAGGGAAGAGCCTGGAGCTAGATCCCAATGGTCACGGACAGGTCAGTGGACACAGCTGGTTCTTCTTCCTAAAAGAGTGATACAGGACAGAATTAATAAGGAGCCTACATGTGAAACCAGATGGGGACCATGAGAAGATAGGTACCATCATTCAAAAGGTGGCTCACAATTATTATTGGCCCAAAGCAAGATGGGACAGTGAAAATTTTGTAGAAAGGTGTAGCATAGCACATGAGGGAACACCCACAAGTGGGAACATGGATCAGGACCTGGACACGCCACGGGGCAAAATTAGGCCTGATAATAAAAAGAAAAATAGATTTGATAAAGTGGACCAAATGGAATGGGGAAGCCCCTTTTCACAGGACAAGCTTCACTTAACTGTTTTACAATGGCCACTATGCGGAGAGTGCAAAAGATGATCAGGTGCATCTACGACCCAGGATAAGCCGAAAATCCCTCAATCGGACTTAAACAAACTGGAGGAAGAAGATGTAGAGAGGAAATCTCTCATCAAGAATTTTAAGTGGGGAGAAAGCCCCAAAAGAAAAATTGGTAGCGGTCGTAACAGTTTTAGAGAAGGTATCTAGAACAAATTATAAGATAGATAAGAAGGGGAAAGAAAAAATCTATCATGTGAATCTCCTGAAGAAATATTTGGAAAGAGAACATCAGGAAGAGACACACTTGTTGACCTTGTCCATCGCCATGGAGATGAAAAAGGAACCACTTTCATCATTTGAATATCCATTACACCCCTGTGAGACAGCAGCACAGGTAAAAATCAGTACACATTTAACGAAAACTCAGAAAGAGAGAGTGCAACAGGTTCTAAATAATCATGCAGAGGTGTTAACAGACCGACCAGGGCATACAAACCTATTGGAATATGATATGAAACTGATAGACCCCACACCTGTATGTATGAAACCATATTCGATTCCGTTTGCTAAGGAGAAAGCTTTGAAGGAAGAGATAGACTATCTGTTGAAGGAAGGAATTATTTCGCACAGTGAATCCTCATATAGTTCCGGTGTGGTACTCTTAAGGAAGCCCTCTGGAGAACATAGACTCTGTATAGATTACAGGAGACTGAATGCTATTACAGAAGGACAGGTGGATCCATTGCCGGATACAAATCAGCTGTTTGCCAGACTAAATAAAGCTAAATATTTCTCAAAAGTGGATCTGAGTAAAGGATACTATCAGATTCCAGTAAAGCCTGAGGTTAGACCCTACCTAGCTTTTAGTACCTCAGAAGGACACTATGAGTTTAATAGATTGCCATTTGGATTGAAGAATGCGCCTAGTGTCTTCTCTAGAATGATGAGAAAATTATTGGACCCTCTGAATAATCCATGTATAACAAATTTCATGGATGATATCCTGATAGCCACAGAAACATTTGAGGAACACATTGACTCTCTGAACATGCTGTTTAATCGACTTAGGGAGGCAAATTTAACAGCCCGACCCACCAAATGTTGCGTTGGATGTAAAGAATTGGAATTTTTGGGACACACAGTTTATCAGGGAAACATGACCCCTGACCCAAAGAATTTAGAGAAACTACAGAAAGCCCCGAGACCACAAACCAAGAAGGACGTGAGATCCTTTGTCTCATTATGTGGTTTCTACCAGAAGTATATCAGGAACTTTAATTCCATATGTGCACCGTTAACTGATTTGACACGTAAAGGACATCCAGATCGCATTACATGGACCCCACAATGTGAAATAGCTTACCAAGAATTGAAGGAAAAGCTCACAAGTAAACCTATTTTGAAATTACCTGACTTAAGTCAAGAATTCATAGTAAGGACGGATGCAAGTAATATTGGGTTAGGTGCAACTCTACTACAGAAATCCGATGCATTGGATGGGGAATTAAGCCCAGTGGCATATGCTAGCAGAAAATTGAATAAAGCTGAAATCAATTACTCAACTAGCGAAAAAGAATGTCTTGCAGTAATATGGGCAATAAAGAAATTCAATATTTATCTGTATGGGAAGGCCTTTAAGTTGCAAACAGACCACAAACCTTTATCGTTTCTAGCACAGGCTAGGCATGAGAACTCCAGGTTACTCCGATGGTCTTTACTTTTGGCTCCATATAATTTTAGCATTGAGTATATATCTGGAAAAACAAATTTGGGAGCGGATTTTTTAAGCCGCCATCCGTGTGATGAGAATCACCGTAAACCCCAGAACTAATAATAAATTTCTCTATGTGTATATAGAATAAAGGACTGACATATAATGTCTGTTTTAAGAGGGGAGATGTCGTGGAATATTCTAATCCACATATATAAATTATCAAGTAAATATAAAGCCTAATAAATACATATAATAAATAAAGGAAGAAGAATGGTAAAGAACAGTGCTGTCACAATGACAGTACTCGAAATCCCCCTTCTTTTCTACTTCGTCGGCAAATTGTAACGCTTTCACGTTGATATTAAAGGCCTTCTGCAACATACACGCGTTTCCCAAACACACAATAAAATGTGCTGCCTTTCTAAGAAAAACCTTGAAATATGCAAGTTGACCTAAATTTTAAATTCCATTCATGTCTTTTTCTACACTATGTTACCAAAAACAAAAGACAGATGGACTAAAGGATAGCGAGAAGGGAGAGGCAGAAAGCCGAACACTAAACACGCGTCGCGCGATACACAAATGCTGCCATCACGCGTGTAAGACTACATGCACTAACTTTTTTTCAGATGGACAGTGATAAATTCACTACCCTTCCCAGAGTTAGGTTTTAAAATCTGAAAAACGCTTATTGGGGAAACCTGACATTCTACTGTTTTATGTCCGAAATCCTGACATTAGTCTGACAGTACAGCAGGACAGGTGGCGGTTCTCACATAAAAAATAAAACAACTACACGACTATCCTAGAAATTGCATATTTTGAACGCAGCCACTTAGCTCTTTTAAATTTGGATATTTGGGCTCCTTAGGGTTTGCTGACAAAGAATATGTACAACGTTATGCAAATATTCTAGGAATTAACAAGTTATAGCCAAAATAAAATGATAGTGCTGTCAGACAACACCCAAAATCAGAATCGCTCAGTGGTAGATTTTTTTTTCACCACCATTGTACGGGAAATGGGCCACAAGTTACATTTGAACTGATTGGCTGGAATGATATGTAAGGCTAAACACGATTAGTCGGGCTATAAAGGCTATCCTTGGTTGTTAGGGGAGACGTAGGAAGTTAAAATTTTTTCAAATACTTGTCGAAACGTGGCTCCATTGGCTAGACTCGCTGATATACTCACTTAGGAGCGTTAGTTCGAGACCACTAGTGCAAATAAGCTTGATAAAGCAACAGTGCGTTGAAGCCAGCTCATATTTGTGTTAAATAAAAGCCTGAAACATAAGCAGATGGGAATTTGTGCCAGTATTTTGTGCCAGAATTCATTGCTAATCAACGTATCTGTGTTTGTTTCCATGAATTGTGGTAAGCTTGAAACATTCAGTATCTTTTAATGAAAATTGAATGTGAATTGTTAATTTATGCCTGTATATATGTGTAGTTCAGTAGCAAACATGATATAAAGCCTATAATGCTCCAGCCTGAACAGAAGGTGTCGGAGGAAAGTAAAACTGCATGGAATGGCCAAACAGTACACTGACACCTAGATTATTGATTAGACAGAAATAATGCTGGAAGTGCAGAGGCGTAGTAACCATTAAGGAGGTTAATGCTGGTATAAAGTATTTCAGATGAAGCTGACAGTTGGCCTAACGCTCTGAACTCAATGTTTGTGATGTATTGTGCTCAGTGTAAAAAAGAGAGTATAAATTAGTTATGAAGTAGAAGGTACATCCTTCTTGTTTTCAGGGACCGTGGTCTTGATGGTATTGAGCAGCACCTGGTCAGAGCTTTGCTGAATCCAGAGTCGGACAGCATACTCCTTGGTCCATTTAGCTATCAGTGAGGTGTCTCCAGAGCCCAGGGGAGAATCGAGCAGAGGAGTCTTTTCCTGCCGCCATCACGCAAGATAAGCTGATGTGGCCAGCTGAGCTCAAAATTATGTACCCCCAGCTTAAAATGACCTTGTAAAAATAACATTAAGAGGGGAATTAAATTGTGTTAATATCAGGAACTGAGAACATCTCCAATAATAGTTCCCATAAATACAAACTATTGAAGTCATGATGACAAATACCAACAGAGCTTGAACAAAACAAAACCAGTATTACCTCATATTACTACTACACACTGACACACATAGGATACCTTTAATAATATATGTCACTACTATATTCATATTGATAAATTCTGTATATATAACTTGTAATTTAAATTGATTGTGATTCCTGGTTCCCTTTGTAGTTGAATCAGGACACATATTCATTCATGCCAGCAATGAATACATATTGTTATTTGAAAAGTTATCAGTGACTCCTTTAAGATATCCTTGTAGAGTGTTTTATGTATGTGAGTGTCACAGTGTTGTCAAGTGTGGTGGAATAAATTAAATTGTTTATCCGTCTGCTGTTGTTATGACTTACACTTCATCATACACATACCCTAGACATACAACGTAGTCATCACACTATTCCAGAATAATTCTGACTGAGATATATATATATATGTGGCAGCAAGTAAGGTTATCTATAATACACTACACTTATTAGATATAGATACCTTCACAGCTGATCTCAGTCAGTACACTAAGTCCCCTATAAATATTTATAACATCCCACTTCACCACAATGATATTATTAATTGATCCTGTCTGAAGTTGTTAATATTTTAATTTTTAACACACTGAAAATTGTATTGCAGGGCAGAAATGTAAAAAGGCAATTATGCCTATTTCTTTACCCTGATGAAATAAAGATTTCGTTCGTTCGTTCGTTCGTTCGTTCCCCGGCAGTTAAGTAACATACAAGCACAGCCAATGGACACTTACAATTTTGTTTTCTAAAAAAATATCTACCTACAATTTAGATCGTCCAATGTGAAAAATATCAGTGCTTCAATTTCATAAACAACTTTTTTTATTTTACATTTTTAACCCACAAGTAATTATTAAACCTGTTTATCTGTAATTATAAATCTATAGTTGGATTAATCACTATTGAGTAAATTGTATGTCTGCACCAGTATAACTCATACTGTTTTAAATACATAACTATTAAGGGAGTTTCTCGTTGTCTAGGTTGTTTATAAGCATAATTTGTTATGAACATCTTTTACACATTCCACCACCAGGTTTCTAGTGTATCTGGTCATTTTAACGCATGCAGTGGCAAAGTCTCAAAGTTTCGAATAAATTCATGAATCCTTTTCAATTAAAAAGTAGAAAGAACTTTATATATCGAAGTAACGCTCAGTTGACGACTTGTAATTTATTTGACAATATCACACATGACGAACATTTCTGAGACTGTACTCTATATAAAATCAGCACTTAATAGTTAGCCATTCGTTCCAAGCTCCCATTTATTCAATCCTATTATGTACGATATATTACACTTCGGAATCCACAGTTTTGCTCAAGGCTATTAATATATTCCAGTCAGTTCCCCTGACATCTTTTATTATTATATCCACTTGTACTTTCCTCTTCCATTATTTATATTAACACACTTGTGAGATTTACGAACCTAATACTTGCACTAGATAATATTTCTAGTTAACACATTTATATTCCACATATCGGGGGATTCAGCGTCCTGAAAATATTAATCAATTATATTTATCTATTAAACACACTTGCCTTATTTGAGCTCAAATATATCAATGATAATTCCACACTGTATAAAGGCTTAACAGCGACAGACTTGAAACACAGCCAGACGCTAGCAGCGTAACACACACTCTGCTTTTTTTTCGTCATTCCCAGTTACCTATTTCTCAGCAACGCATAAACACATTTTCATCTTTCATGCATTCAGTTGAGGAAAGATATGGTGTGGAGAAATCCCGATATTAATAATAAATTCACCGCGATTAAATTTCACACCATGAAGTGACCCCAACAATAACCATACAGAGCTATTAAAGTAATAGTTGCTTAACATCTGCTGCAGTTTTCTAGGCCTTCGCCTCTGCTCTGAAGGTACTTGAGAATAGTCCTGTTGCCACTGACAGCTTTTTTTGTGCACCAGTGCTTAAGGCTAGAAAGACACCTCCACCTCCATGTTCTGTTTCATTTTTTGCGATCCATCTGTGTATGCATGTGTCCATGTGTTGCATGGGTTATGTTTCTCTATGTATTGTGTCGCTATGGACTTTCTCTCTGTTGCAGTCTGTCTCTTCTTTCTCTGAATTCCAGGAATGTTTTCTATCATTTCAGGGAAACGATGTTGTTTCCAAACTGGAAGCTTGTGTACTGTGTAGATGGGTTTGATTGTTAATATTCAATTTATGGAAACTGCTCTCATCTGTGGTTTGTTTGATTCTACAAAGCTGTCTTTGCCTTCTAAGAGCATTAATTCAATGGCACATTGGATGGTCTGTTAGTCTCTCGAATTTTTCAGGTTGTTGCTGGGCCCTGCTGTTTCTCCTATCCTCCATTGGCTGGAGACATGTAGTCTTTTAGAGTTCTTTTATAGGCGTTGTCTTCACGCCACCCAATGTAATTCTCATTGCTTGATTTTGGAGTCTGCTGGTTTTTTTAATCGAAGTTTGACTTAGCTGATGTTGCCCATACTGCAATGCCATAATCTAGGATTGGTCTCACTCACCCTGTGTATAAGTCTTTAGCAGTCTCTCATCTGCACGCAAGTTTTTTTTTTCTTCATAATTGCAATTCTTTGCCTTGCTCTCATCCGGTTTCTGGCAACTTGCTTTTTCCAAGTCAGATAAGATTGGGGTTGAGATGAGGCCCACATTATCAGATGTTGTGTCATTTCGACAGTTTGGAAATCTGAAGGTGTCAAACAAATTGACATAGAAACCAGTGCAGTAAGAGAATATGAATGCTTTGGTACATGCTTCCTAACAGAGGGCCAGCTACTCTGGTGGCTCCGTACTGCACTTGGGATAAAAAGGTAAATGAAGGTAATAATAGCATACACAGATCATCCTATACAGATCTTCCTACACAGATCTTCATATACAGATCTTCCTACACAGATCTTCCTATACAGATCTTCCTACACAGATCTTCCTATACAGATCTTCCTACACAGATCTTCCTACACAGATCTTCCTACACAGATCTTTCTACACAGATCTTCCTACACAGATCTTCCTATCAGCACCCAGTCAGTGATGGCAGTACGATGTTTGCATCTGTTTTTTTTTTTCTTTTAGGTAATCTCCGATTTGAAAATTATGCACCCCCAATGTCTCCTATTTGGATTTGATTTGCAGTGCTTTCACTCAGTTTGTATTCCTTGTCCATTCTTTTCGAAATATCACAGGTCATTTTTAAATGACGCACTTTGTTGAGGTAACGCCTAATGACTATCGGCACCTAACCTTCCCCACAGTCCGTCAGAAAAATAAAAATATACACCTGTAATTAGCGTATCAGGAACACACGTTCACCGAGAGATATTTTGTTTAGCTCTATGTGCCAAATATGTGTGCCTCGTCCGTGGGGTTCCATTATATCCAATAGGCTTATACAGACAGCTCATGCTGTGTGTGCTTGGGTGCGTTCTATATATTTTATTTCTTAAATTTTGTTATGAACAATACGGCCATTCCTACTCATTATCTCGTCATAACAACTAGTCTGACCAACACTATTGAAACCTCATCATGTTTGACAATATAGGAAAATAGGACACACCGTGCTTGAGTATGTGATAGAGCAAATACGAAATACTGTACGTGTGAGCTCCAACACGAGCAGTAAAAAAACTGTCAGTGAGATAAAAGGAAAAAAAAAGTATAGAATATAAAGGGAAACGAATGAATACAAAAGGGAGGGGTTCATTTGGAAAGGTTACGCTCAAACAGTGGTATTGATTGGAAACGGCTTGTAAAAAAAAACAGCGCGTTTAATACACAATATAACTTTCGCTCACAGAACGTCCCAAAATCACCCATCTAACGCGGTGCACGCGCGGGTCTATCAAAAGCTAGAAGACGGAGCTAGAGAGACCAGGTTTAAACAGCGCCAGCTACAGTGACGCGTGGAAATGGTAGATTCCGCGGTAACCAGGAAAACCCAAGTTAATATCAACTTTTCTCTCATCTTCTCAAACTGTTTGCTTTAGTTATATACAAGAGGTTTTAAGCTTCGCGCTTATTATCATCGTTATGGGTACTTTAATAAAAATGAGTAAAGAAGTAAAGCTGATATGATCACGATATTTACCTTCAGATAAAAGTACGATATTTTTTATTCACGAAAAGTCGGTGCTGGTAAAGACTGACAAAAGTCTGGGATATTCTTGATGCTTTTCAACTTCTTCATGTGTCTGAATTTGTTGTGTGACAGAGCACATCTGGCGTTTAGCGTCATCAGTTTTGGTAAGTAAAATCTCCGTTATCTTATTAATATTATTGTCAAATAAATGTATCATTATCACGATGGACATTTTTGGGTAAAGGTTCTCTTTAGACTTTTATATAATAGAGTTACATCCCCTTGTAAAGTCAATACTCGCCTGCGATACATGACCCAAGACAAACATTACAAGGGGATAAATATATACATTAAAAAATAAAATGGTATGAAATCAGGTTTACAAATTAACGGTACACAGGAAACACAGGACGTTTCAGGATGTCACTCTATAATACAAAAGTCTTAAAAAAAAGAATGGATGGGTTTGAAAAAAAATCGAAAAAAGGTGATTCGTCTTACGAGGACAAAAGACAAAGAAAATAGTCTACGTTACGGCCACAAGGCCTTCGTCAGGAAAGGAAAGAAAGTGAAGGCTAGATAGGACACATAAGAACTAAAATAAATATAAAAATAAAACCTAGGTACTTCCCTGAAGGCAAGGCATAAATCCTATCACTATCGCTTTCCAGCCATGCTGTCCATCAGTGGACAGCGATAGTGATAGGATTTATAAGGTGAGATTGCCAGTCCCATGCACAACCTCAGATCAGTGGTTTTGTACGACATGCGTGACAGAGAAGTAGTCCAATTCTTCCTTTGTCTCATCACATATCTCCGGGTACTACACGAAGCTTCACGTGTTATGTAACTCTTTTTATATATTTATTTATCTCTTACACACTTTTGTGTGTGCTGCGGAGCCATGACGTTTTGTCTGTCTTGTTCTTCTCCACCATTATCCTTGATCCGTCTCGCTTCGCACCAGTCCAAAGGTTTTAGTTTGGAAATTATATTTTCGCGGTAGGATCTAATCATTGCGGATTGCTTTTAGCGAACAGTTTAAATAACCCGTTTTTTAACTGTACCAAAATGTTTCTCACTATCACTCTTCGCTGTCTCACACATAGAAAAAGACACGTTTTGCATGTACTAAAGTGTTTCTCACTATCACTCTTCGCTGTCTCACACATAGAAATAGACGCGTTTTGCATGTACTAAAGTGTTTCTCACTATCACTCTTCGCTGTCTCACACATAGAAATAGACGCGTTTTGCATGTACTAAAGTGTTTCTCACTATCACTCTTCGCTGTCTCACACATAGAAATAGACGCGTTTTGCATGTACTAAAGTGTTTCTCACTATCACTCTTCGCTGTCCTCACACATAGAAATAGACGCGTTTTTGCATGTACTAAAGTGTTTCTCAACTATCACTCTTCGCTGTCTCACATATAGAAATAGACGCGTTTTACATGTACTAAAGTGTTTCTCACTATCACTCTTCGCTGTCTCACACATAGAAATAGACGCGTTTTGCATGTACTAAAGTGTTTCTCACTATCACTCTTCGCTGTCTCACACATAGAAATAGACGCGTTTTGCATGTACTAAAGTGTTTCTCACTATCACTCTTCGCTGTCTCACACATAGAAATAGACGCGTTTTGCATGTACTAAAGTGTTTCTCACTATCACTCTTCGCTGTCTCACACATAGAAATAGACGCGTTTTGCATGTACTAAAGTGTTTCTCACTATCACTCTTCGCTGTCTCACACATAGAAATAGACTCGTTTTGCATGTACTAAAGTGTTTCTCACTATCACTCTTCGCTGTCTCACACATAGAAATAGACGCGTTTTGCATGTACTAAAGTGTTTCTCACTATCACTCTTCGCTGTCTCACACATAGAAATAGACGCGTTTTGCATGTACTAAAGTGTTTCTCACTATCACTCTTCGCTGTCTCACACATAGAAATAGACGCGTTTTGCATGTACTAAAGTGTTTCTCACTATCACTCTTCGCTGTCTCACACATAGAAATAGACTCGTTTTGCATGTACTAAAGTGTTTCTCACTATCACTCTTCGCTGTCTCACACATAGAAATAGATGCGTTTTGCATGTACTAAAGTGCAGTTACATGATATGTACAATTTATTACTCCAATCATCAATTTTGTGGATCATATGATAAGTAGCCGATATCAGGGGTTCTCAAACTTTTTTGCTCCTGGCCCCCTTCTCTGTGCGCTCCCCCCCCCTCCCCCATAATCGCTGTTAGCTGGAAAACAGGTACTTTACCATCTTACTGTCGCCCCTTGGAAATATGGCATGGACCCCTGGGGGCCATAGTGGCTGAGAACCACTGGCCTAGATGACGCAGTTGTTTTCAATAATATAGTGTTCTGGTTTGTTACCACGCAACAAGCCTGATTCTGTGTTATATTTAGCAATGCACATGTTAAATCTAAATGCTAGATTGGGCAAAAATGATGTATCACAGGATTGGTGGAAGTATTGAGAAGGGAAGAATGTATCTTACAAACTCCATGATACGCTTAAGGTAGTCTATATATTGAATCAATTTGATTTGATTTGAAAATTATCCAACAGAACAAAGAAAGATACTGTACATAAATAAATTATAAATTGTACCGTCTTTATTGAATTATTTAAGTTTGATTCTTAGTTCTTGTTGGTTAGTTAAGTTCCCCTAGCAGAGTCAGTGTCTAAGGTTAGTCTGGAGAGGGGCACCATAGGAAGTCAGATGAGCTTCTGACGACATATTCTACAGTCGCTGGATAGGTTCAGTGAACGTTTGCTACTTTCGAACAGTAGACTTAGGTCAAGGGATAAATATACATATACCACTTCCGAACAGCCTTTTCCGGGCACGCCAGTCCATTTGCGGGAAGTTTCCTTCAGGGAAGTACCATGGTTTAATTTTTATATTAATTTTTATATTTATGTAGGTTCTTATGTGTCCTATCTAACCTTTACTTTCTTTCCTTTCCCTGACGAAGGCCTTGTGGTCGTAACGTTGGCTATTTTCTTTGTCTTTTGTCCTCGTAAGACGAATTACCTTTTTTCGATTTTTTTTTCCACACCCATCCATCACTTCCGAACAGTAGACTTAGGTCAAGGGATGAATATACATGTACCACTTCCGAACAGTAGACTTAGGTCAAGGGATAAATATACATATACCACTTCCGAACAGTAGACTTAGGTCAAGGGATGAATATACACGTACCACTTCCGAACAGTAGACTTAGGTCAAGGGATGAATATACATGTACCACTTCCGAACAGTAGACTTAGGTCAAGGGATGAAGTAAATAAACTCAGGCTGGGATATTTAACGTTTGCCAGTCACTTCGATTACGGAAACAACAGTAAATGGATTGATTTGCCGTTGCTTTAAAGACGCCATTAGGCGTGATGGGAAAAAATGGCAAAGAAAACCTATCTGCTGTTGCCCTAAGACGCCACTAGGCGTAATGGCCACTGACTGCTTTGACGGTCGGTGGCTAAGGACGGAAGAAGAAGAAGAAGGGATATTTAACAAGTAATTAATCGATACAAAATGTTATAATCGATTAATTACTTATTTACTTGGTCGTTCCCCTTCTACCGTGAGGTGAAGAGGTTTGGAAGAAAGAGCGTCAGACTATCCTATCGGCTGTCTTCCTCCTGGCCTGGTTCCATTCTAGTCCTCGGTCCTTCAAAGATTGTCTAATGTTGTCCTCCCAGCGGACTCTGGGTCGTCCTGGAGGCCTGGATCCATGGCTCTTAGTTCGATTAATTGATAACACAAATATTAATAGATTTTTCCATTTTTAATATTTTCTGGACAATGTTACCGTATAACAAGTAAAATAAATAAAGACCTTAGTGACATAACAAATAAAATACATGTATGATGTTTTATAATTTATCAAATTGTTCGCAATTGATCGATTAATCTTTGATTAAATAAACTCGATTAATCGATTAAAATCTTAAAAATCAACCCCAAACTTAAAATAAACGTTTACTACTGTCAACCAATAGTCTAGGGATAAATATTCATATATATATATATATATATATATATTTATATATATATATATATATCTATATCTATATATATATATATATCTATATATATATATATATATATATATATATATATATAAACTACATAGGAGCACCAAATGAGGTTTGCCTAAGGCACCAAAAACTCTGTTTGTCTAGGCTAGGGCGTCAAAATAACCTAGGACCGACCCTGCGATATAATAGCTTCTCTTCAGCCACATTCCTCTAACCCTTTTGTCTTCGCGTTTGCCCATTTTGTACCGGAATATGTACACGGTCGGCCAGACATGGCAACTGGTGATCTGTCGTGCTTGACGTTTCTCAGGAAATGAGGATCTAGAAAAAAGGGGGCCAAGAAAGCAAGGAAGGACGCACAGACAGAAGAAACTATAGAAGGAGTTTTAGCCACGCCATGCAATGTTTGTGTTACACAAAAATCCTATTTGTGATTTACATTCGAGAACAAATGTCTTAGAAAACTCATGAACATCAGTTGGAAAGAATTCAAGACTAATCGACAAATAAGAGAAGACTCTAGGCAGAAATATCTCTCCGACTATATAAGGAAAAGACGATGGTCATATATCGGTCATGTCCTACGAATGCAAAACAACAGAATACCACTACAGGCGCTCACTTGGGTTCCTGAGGGTAAGAGGAAAAAAGGAAGACCAAAAGAAACACTCAGAAGAACAATAATAAGAGAAGGAAGAACGTTGGGCCTAAATAATGTGCAAGAGCTAAGAGGAGTGGCGTCACAACGAACAACCTGGAGAGCACTGGTTTCTGCCTTATGCGCCGTGTTTGGTGCTTAAAGAATTTATTATTATTATTATGCAATGTTTCTGTTGTTTAATATATCTCTTGCTGCATTTGTTTTCTTTCCCTTTTCTATCATATTGTAAACGATGATGCATTCACATATATATGTTATTGCTTTTGGAACATACTAAGTAATAATAATTATACATTATGGTAACTGTTGACGATATCCTTTTTGTCAAAAACGCGAACATTTTTTTCGCACAAATTACATACATGTGCATAATTAGAATCTTACATATCAGAACCTTTATTCTCCAAAAAATACATTAATATGTACAGACATGATATAATAGATACAGCATGACATATAGGAGAATCATTAGAATTTACATAAAGTGTTGAAGACGTCTCAAGTAGTTTTATGTGGGTCATTTTAATCTAATGTTTGTGTTACACATACATAACAATCTTTAAGCTTTTTAAAAGACATTGGCATATAATGATATGATATGATATGATATAACCTGCCAAAAAGGAGTATTATTGAAATTTACAAAATGTGTGTGGAATAACATTCAAGTAGAGCAATATGGGTGTTTTTACATGGGGGTTTTATCAGAATTTTTATTTGCCATAAAAAGCTTTGACAGCTAGTGGAGTGAGATATTAAATATAGCATCAAATACAATAGTCGTTTGGTATAGTAGACAGAGCACAATTGAGATTAGACTGTCTGGAAAACATCTCAGCAATTTACAATGGGTGTTTTTTACATCGAAGTTTCCATATTCTGTAAGAACCTATAATTGCACTAATGCTGACATTTACATAGAACTTTGGCTTCAAATTTCCGCAACCCTAGCGACATTAATCCACTCACACACTTTGCATGCACATGACCCAAACTACCAATTATCAGTACGATTACATGCGTACGATAGCCTAGTTCGTTAATTTCTGCAGTCAATGAATAGAACTTATCAAATTTATGTTGGTAACATTTATCTAAATGGGCGTCGTATGGTATTGCTGCCTCCACTATAAAAGCTGTTTTGTTCTGTCGATTGATTATTGTTAAATCAGGTTTTGCAGCATGTGTTTTAAATGAAGTGTTACTGCTGCCGAATATGATGGTTTAACTATTATCTCTTTATTTATTGTTATGTCACTCTTATTACTGTATGAAGATTTCAGTTTACATACATACATTATTTACATACATACATACATAATCAGAATCTTTATTATCCAAAAAAATACATGTGCTTGATATAGTATAAAAACACCATATCATATTCTTTACCTGCGATGTCAGGTTGATTAGGGGTTGTCTTCCCTTGTTTATTCATTCATTGTGTTTGACCTTTAGGGTCAGAGGTTGTCAGTTCGGGCGTAGGCCTATGGGAAGGTTTTTTAAGCGGGAGTGAGATATACTTCCGGGAAGCCGGGAGGTCCTGTTTTTCTGAAGGGACCAAGAGTCCATTGTTTTTCGGGGAGAATCTTCGAAGTAACTGCCATAGCAGTTTTCCCCAGTGAATCTCTGTGCGTCGGGATGACGACAGAATTCCTTGTGTAGTTCTGAGGATTCATTTACCAGGTAATACCGACCTTTATGCATTATTACGCTTTTCGGTGGCAGAACATGTAAAGGATTACCTAGGGTGAACAGCAGTTCACGGATCCGCCATTTCAGAACTTATATATTTGTGCTCGAGGTAGCCATCCAAGACTGTTAGTCTTATATTGTCCAGAAATCCAGTGACGAAGATATATTGTGGGAGCCGCAGATTGGCGGAACTTCTATCTACAATAAGTATTACTGCAGGGTTGATGATAACCTATTTAACAGAAGTACACGGCCGACGTCAGAACGAGGCCTGTGCTTCCGGCTATTATACTACAGCCTGATATGTGCAATTGGCGGGGAGTGCCAAGTTGCACCTGTGTGTCAAGGTAACTAAGGCATCTGACGCGTTTAGTCAGAGACGCCAAGGGCGACGCTACGAACTGTCATTATTGAAGAACTTTGCTATTGACCATGCACGTCTATTCTGATGTTTACCTTTTTGAATGCCAAATGTATACCTATCGATGTCAGGTCAGCATGACCTTGTTACACTGACTGTTCCTGTTGATATTATGTGTGTTCCCGTCAATAAATGTCTTGAAACATGCCTGCAGTGTCAAAGCATCCTTGATTACTGCATGTGAGAGTATGGGTTGCAGGATCTACATCTATGAGTATAGTTATTTTAGTGATTTCTTGTTCATCGTGCTTGTTTTATCATTACGCGAATTAGGGTGAAGCGTTCATACAACTCAGTAGCATGGTATGAAGAAGTAACATGTAATACTTGAACTCGGCAACATTAATGAAGTAATTAATGCCTTCAGGTTGAGTCCGTAATATTTAATCACATGTACACACAGGATGATCCTTTCAAATATGAGCAGAACATAAGTCCGTATAAGTCATGCATAAATTAATCAATAACGTAGACTGCTGGTTTACGTGTCAATGTCCGTTTAAGGATACAATGCAGTATTGTCGTCAGAACATCACAGCTATATGCACGCGCAGATAGACATGGCTACCTGCCGACAGTGAGACTGCGAGTCTGAATATTTCATACGGATTGGACGATTATTCTCCTCCTTCTGAGGATTCTAGTTAAACACTAACCTCCATAAGTTTCCTCTCATATAGAGTTCTAGGACTGACCCTGGTCCATCATAAATGCACATATAAATGGCTATATCATGCCATTGAATTGGAAGGTTAGAAAACGCAGCTATTCAGCTTGGCGGTCAAGTAACAAAGGGTAGCGTCTCCTAGTTACCGACTGTGACCCAAACAACGCTAGACACGTCATAATCGATCGTGTATGGAGCGTTCAATAATTGAAACATCTATCGTAATATATTAAATGTCTTAACCTTTACAATTGCACGTCTGCTAACCTTTAGCAGACGGCGTTAATAACATATACCGTAACACCTACCTACATACATACTTACACACACACACACACACACACACACATATTCATGTATCATTATCATTATTTAACTTTCCGCTCTTTACGAAGTAAGGAGTCAGCACAACAACTGGTCCCTTTGTAGATATCCGGTACAAAGCAATCCCATACTCTTGTAGATGTGATTTATGTGGCAATATGTTTTACACGATGAGGTGTCCACCCACATGCACAACCTCCTCATATTAGTTGCCTTGTACGACATGCCTGAGGGAACAGAAGCCCAGTTCTGTCATTGTCTCTTTAGATACCGACGGGGATTACACGGGGCACGTGCATGCACACACACAAATACACGCTTAAACTAGAGAATACCAGGGACCAGACACATTTGCTAATCTGAGCAAGATATTGTCAGACACGTTTTGCAGGCAGTGGTCTGTTCTGATAGCGGAGAAATAATGTCTCCATCTTTCTATGTCACGCTAAAGTGAATACGTGAGCACTAATTATGTTCAGCGATTGAAAACGAAATTTATGCGAAGAAAAACAAAATGAGAGTTTGAAGAATATTTAAGAAAAAACAAAAAAGTTAAGGCAGTTATTTCTGGACTACCAACTTTTTAAGAAACAAATAAATTGCGGACACTCTACCTGAAATCAGTTAAATTCCAGCATGTTTTTCAGTGCCTGTATCACATTCAAAGACGAGAGTCGCCTCAACTAAATGGTCCATGAAACGGTGAATACTGATTATATCAGATGTTAGTAAATCTAGGGTAGAGTTTCTCAAACTTTTTTTTGTCTCGTTAACCCTTTTTGTAGTCCGATGAGGGCTACGAGCCCCTTTCATTGTCCGGCGAAGGCTATGGGCCCCTTTCATTGTCCGGCGAAGGCTATGGACCCCTTTCATTGTCCGGCGAAGGCTATGGACCCCTTTCATTGTCCGGCGAAGGCTATGGACCCCTTTCATTGTCCGGCGAAGGCTATGAACCACTTTCATTGTCCGGCGAAGGCTATGGACCCCTTTCATTGTCCGGTGAAGGCTATGGACCCCTTTCATTG
The DNA here is from genome assembly GCA_024509875.1 of Oreohelix idahoensis. NCBI lineage: Eukaryota > Metazoa > Mollusca > Gastropoda > Stylommatophora > Oreohelicidae > Oreohelix > Oreohelix idahoensis. The sequence continues at coordinate 190,594 of JAMPIV010002625.1, read as the reverse complement.
TCCGGCGAAGGCTATGGATCCGTTCTTGGACAAAAATGCATATAAAAGCACAGTAAAATAAAAAAAAAAAATAAAAAAAAAACTTTATATTTTGAATTTTAGGGGCCCGTGGACCACAGGTTAAGAAACGCTTTTCTGCGCGGTTGATTAGAATATTCTGTGAAATGACTTTACGCTTCCCATATTTCAACCTCACGGCCCTGACTTATTTCGATACAAATGGTACGCAGATTTGTGTATTTTTTCACAGCGTCAAATTGCTAACAACATTTATAATTGTGACTTCAGAAAAAGCCAGATTATGGTCTTCTGATGGATTAGAAAGAAAAGAATTATCTAGAAATTCATACTATAGGGAAATGAAGAAATCACCAATAGGGAAGCAATCCAATGATCTACTTCTTAGAATTTCTTTTTGCGATCATTTGATCCAGTCACCTTGATTCTTTTTGCTGTTAACATCATTTTCAGCTCCACTTCGCCCTTCAACGATCATTCCGTCGCAAGCTAAATTATTAATAGTATTTGTGCGGCAACTGTCTAATTCTCTTTCCATCGATTGCAAAATATGAATAAATATTCATACGGCAACAGTCTAATTCTCTTTCCATCGCATGCTAAATTATGAATACTATTTGTACGGCAACTGTCTAATTCTCTTTCCATCACATGCTAAATTATGAATATTATTTGTACGGCAACTGTCTAATTCTCTTTCCATCACATGCTAAATTATGAATACTATTTGTACGGCAATTGTCTAATTCTCTTTCCAGCTCATGCTAATTTATGAATAAATATTCATACGGCCACTGTCTAACTCTATTTCCGTCGCATGCTAAATTATGAATAATATTCATACGGCAACTGTCTAATTCTCTTGCCATCGCAAGCTAAATTAAGAATAATATTCATACGGCAACTGTCTAATTCTCTTTCCATCGCATGCTAAATTATGAATAATATTCATACGGCAACAGCATAATTTTTTTCCATAGCACGCAGAATTATGAATAATAGGAGCAGGTAACCGGCCAAAACCTAAAGGGACATAATTATGTTGTAGTTTTTCTGCTGCATGTCCTGACGACGGAAATAATTCTCATATAGTCATTTCTTTCCCTTAATTTCCATTACACGTCACTGGGATCGTTGTAGTCTAACGTATCATGACTTACGGTCACTGGTCAATTCAAACGAAATAGATTAAAAGGCTTACGTGCTCTGTTAATGGGCGTTCAATTAAATGTCACGGTGCAATGCGCGCCTTTTCCGTATTTTCCTGAACAGCTGACGGGATTTTTTCATTGTTCGTTACCGAACATTTCACTTAAACTGTTAGTAATATTGGTATTTTTACGGCAACTGTCTAACTCTCTTTCCGTCGCTTGCTAAATTAAGAATAATTTTCTCATGGCAACTGTCTGTTCAGTCTCACCACATGAACACAATAATTTCGTTCCTTTTCCACCAGAACTTAATCTTTATCAGTGTATGTTTAATATTGCTCGTAGTTTTTAATGGTTTGATCTTGTTAACATTTTTCATGTTTATGTAGCTGCAATATCTTACAACTAAAGCGAGAGAGAGAGAGAGAGAGAGAGAGAGAGAGAGAGAGAGAGAGAGAGAGAGAGAGAGAGAGAGAGAGAGAGAGAGAGAACCAAGGACATGGAAAAAGCAAAGTGAATACTTTGTCTTCAAGGATGGAGAACTACTTTTGGTATTTAAAAGAAATGATAAGTAGAAACATGCTAGAAAATGGGACAACTGGAAGGCAGGATATCATAGTAGATATGGCGAAACGACAACCGGGCCAAGTTTAGTCAATAGTAAATATTATGGACATGCAACATAGAAGATATGGCGAAACGACTACCGGGCCAAGTTTAGTCAATAGTAAACATTTTGGAAATGCAACATAGAAGATAACAGAAAAGAAATAATAATAACAACACTTCAGGGACCCCAAGCCAATTAATGCGCAGGTAACAAAATTGAGTAAAGAGTGTTTAATTTATTAGTTGTTTTTTCCCCTGTCCACTTGTACCATAAAGCTTCACAGGTAAAAGAAATGTTCGTTACTTAGTCAGGTGGTTGGCCTGGCTAGTGTCGTGCCATGTTTCTTTAGGATTTCTACAATTTTGTCTATCGACTTTCCTCTTATCGGTAACCTTGTTCCGCAGCCGAATCCTGTTTTCAGAGGCTTTTGATTGTTGCGGATCTCACTGCATTCAGAAGAGCAATCTACATCATTTTATTGTCTGTCTTTCTATGTAGTTGGTACATGGTGTTGCTACTAACATCTTCCGTATCGTTTCTCATTCTGTCTCTTATGATGATATTCGCAGATTTTCTCAGAAACTTATCTGCATGTTGTGATTTTCTTCTCCTATGTTTTAGATAGTGACCATGCTTATCGGTGATGACAAAGAGTTGGTTAAGGTATGATATTAACCAGCAGCCTTTTTGTCTCTATGAAGATGTGTTGGTGTCTACGCCGTTATCCCGGAATGACTTTGTAATGTTATGATGTATGTATATAAGCATTACCTCGTCATCTACACAAGCACACACATGTTTCAGAAGGCACTCAGTAAAAGCATGTTCAGTTTGTAGCCATGTTTATTTACAGTATATCGTACATGTGAAGATTCGCATATTATTACAATGTGTGGTTCGTATTATTAATGTATTATATTACATCCCCCCTTTTTTGAAAAAAAAATGTGTGCAAACATTTCCAACGAAATGTTTCATGTGAGAAAGGATAAGTATGTGTAATGCTCAGTGTGAGTATATATGTCACTGTCTGTATCGGCTGGGAGGTGTCACTGTACGGCCAGAACGAGTGGTGTAAAGTGCTGGTGGTTCTGCGGAAGTCCCTGGTTTAGCTTGAGTTGGTTGTGATTTCGGCCTTGGCGCTTGTTGGTTTTGTGGGGCACCAAGGTCTGGAGTTACTGCATTGTCTGTTGAAAGCATGGGAATTCTCTGTTCTGTTGTATTCTGTGGGATTTCTCTTATGTCCACTCTGTTTCGCCTCAGGAGGTTGCTGCTGCTGTCTGGTCTTAAAGTATAGCTCCTGGGTTCAGGGTTTCTGGAAATGATTGTTGCTTTTGACCATGTGTCATTGTTGTGGTTGTAGGTAGTCACATGCTGACCAGGATGTAATGGTGGTAGGTCTTTAGCACATTTGTCATAGTTGGATTTCTGAACTTGCTGACGATGCTGAAGTTGATCATATGTGCTGTCTCTATGTTGTGGACGGAAGTGGACCTTAGATGGTAGAAGGTCTTTAATTCTTCTATCAAACATAAGTTCTGCTGGACTGTCGATCTTACTGTCTACCGGTGTTGTTCTCCATCTCAAGAGTGCTAGGTGTACATCCTCTGTTCTTGTTTTCTTCATGATTGACTTGATAGTTTGTATCTGTCTCTCAATGAAACCATTAGATTTAGGGTATCTAGGTGATGATGTTGTGTGTTTGATCTTCCAGTCCTTAGTGAAGTTTCTGTATGCTTGACCTGAGAAATGTGGACCGTTGTCTGATCTAATTTCATCTGGGATGCCAAACATGCTGCAATACTTCTTTGTAATGTCTGCAATAACAGCTGATGGTGAGGGTTGTGGAAGTTTCTCAATGATGGGATATTTGCTGTAGTAATCAGCAATAATAAGATAGTCATTATTGTCGATTGAGAAAATATCAGTTCCTATAATGCTCCAAGGGCTCAATGGTATGTCTGATGGTATGAGAGGTTCTCTGCACTGCCTATTTGCATGTGCTTGGCAAATTGAACAGTTTTTACATAGTGTTTCTATGTCCTTGTTTATCTGTGGCCAGTAAACATCTTTCTTTGCTCTCAGTTGTGTCTTCACAATACCAAGGTGACTATTATGGAGCTGTTTAAGGATGATATCGCGTTGTGTTTCTGGTATAATAATGCGATCTCCTTTAAGGATCAGACCATCTTCGATGCTTAACTCGTCCCTCATAGAGTAGTATGGACGGATGTGTGTTGGAACTTCCCTGATAGAGCTTGGCCATCCATGGTATATCAGTTCTTTGAGAGAGTTAATGATAGGATCTCTCATTGTGTCTTCTCTGATGTGTTCAAGCCGATTACCGCTAAACTTGACAAAATCAACTTTGATGTTTGGGGTAAGATCTGCTGTCTTGTTGGGGTTTGGTAGTCTGCTGAGAGCATCTGCAAGACCTATATCCTCTTTAATGTTGTTAATAGTTACCACACTCAGCTTTTCGCACATTGGTAAACCCAAAATTGCAGGTCCTTCAACATCTACCAAGTAAAATGTTGACGATGTCCATTCAGAGTCTCTGTATAAACATTCAAGTGTTACTGCTCCGAAACAGTCTATACTTGTTCCATTGTAAGCTCTTAGCTTTGTCCTGCCACTCCTACTTTTTACATCCCTTGTGGGAAATCCTTGCTCATCCACCTTGTCAGGCATGATCTGTCTGAATATTCTTAAGGGTAGAGTGTTACCTTGGGCACCTGTGTCTATCTTGAACCGAATGTTTCTTTCTTTGTGCATTTTAATTCCTGGTATTCGGAATTGTACCTTGCAGAAAGCCTGCGTTCTCTTTGGTTCATTACTGAAAGTTAGTATCTTCACAGTATCAAAAGTGGAAGGATCACTTTCTTCACTGGAGTCAAGGTCCTCAGTCATCATAGAGTGTGTTTTGTTTTTTGACGACTTTCTGCTGTGAAGTTTGTGTTGAGCACTGTCTTGTTTCCTCTTGAAACATAATTTTATCCAGTGGCCCCTCTTTCTGCAGTAATGACATGTAGAGTCTTTAGCTGGACAGTGGTTTTGTATGTGGTTTAGGCCACAACATTTACACATAGCACCTCTGCTTGTGTTGTGTTTTTCTTGTTGCTTCGAACCGGTTGCTTTGTTTTGTTTGGGTTTATAGCTTTTTACTGCATCCACCTGGGCTGTTACTGTACCTTGCTGAATTTGTTTAATGTTTAGTGCTTGTGCCTCGTGTTTCCTGCCTTCATCCAGAAGTTGTTGTAAAGTTAGTGTATCACTCTGGCTCAGTATCCATTTCTGGAACTCTGGCATTGGTGTGCTGAGAAGGATCTGTTCGATAATTCGCTCTTTTTCTTCTTCTTTGTTAAATTTGCATACACTTGTTTTCTCCTTGATGCGAGTGAAAAAAATCATCTAGACTTTCACCAGGTTTCTGTCGCAGGTGGTGAAGTTCTAATCTTGCCGCTCTAAAGTTCGTGTGCTTTATTATCAGACGTTTTTCAAATTCGTCCAATATGGCTGCGGGGTCTGTCGCCGACTCCACAGGCATGGCGGTAGCAAAACTGTTGTAAATTTTCAAACCTTCATCGTCCAATGCTTCTAGGATATATGGAGTTAGGGTTTGTCCTTCCAGACCAGTGGTCTTGGAATACAGATCTATGCGTTGGCGCCATAACAAGAAAGCTTCACTCTTATCATCTTGACCGGCGAATCTCATTTGCGGTGCGTTGCGATATTGTTTCGCCGCCATGGCTGACCTCGATGACGAAAATTAGCCGAATACTGTACTCACGTGTTATCGTGTAGCTGTTTTTTTGCGTCAGTCCGGTATCGACCGCTGCCACCATGTAATGTTATGATGTATGTATATAAGCATTACCTCGTCATCTACACAAGCACACACATGTTTCAGAAGGCACTCAGTAAAAGCATGTTCAGTTTGTAGCCATGTTTATTTACAGTATATCGTACATGTGAAGATTCGCATATTATTACAATGTGTGGTTCGTATTATTAATGTATTATATTACAGACTTCACGCTGCTGTCACCATTCTGTAGTATGTGTCTTTCTATTGCATTTTTTCAGCCGGTTATCTTTTCTGGACAGGAATAGTAGTAGTCCCTTTAGTCATGACTGACTATGGGAATGCGTCCCTGAGGTGATAGTCCTCTGCTGCTTTTGTTCCCTGTGTTCCTGTCAGCGTGTTTTTTTTTCCTCTTGTGCTTGTGAGAGCTTCTTTTCGTCCAGTATGAAGTGGCACCATAGGAAGCATTGCCACTTGGTGCGATCGGCAGCTTCATCCTCCTAGGTTGCTTTATTTATGTCCTGTGTCTTCGTATCTCTCTTGCGCACATCTTTGAACCTCAGCTGCCGACGCCCAAGAATAGTCTTAAATGAATTGTATTGTCTGCTGTTTCATTACATAACACCACCATTTCGCTCTTCTCGACTAACCTTCACCTGCATGTTTGTCATACTGCGATTGGTTTTCTCGTTTCAAGATTTAGTGTTCATTCTTATTGCCAGTTTGGGTTTGAACATGTTATCAAACCGGATAATTATCTCGCCGTACCAGCAGAAAAAGCTGTTCTCTTTTTTTTCTATCGAATATTTTCGTGACAGTGGCCAGAATTTAAACAGCCTAACTGCAAATATCGAGTGAAGAGTCTACGTCAGTCTTTTATAAGTTTCACAGTAATATTTCCCCCAGAGAGCTAAAACCAGAGCACAAATTAAGCAATCTATTTGTAAAGGTAAACCACGAAGTGCTCTTTTTGCCTCTTGACATTAATTCTCGCGAAAACGTGAAAAACGACTATTTCTGTTAGCTGAGTTCTTTCTTGTACATAGAACTTGCCAATGCGGCATGTAAATCTATGCCAAGCATAAACGTTTCGGTTAATAAAAAAAACATTAGATTAAATTATACCCTCAGTTCCTGTAATCTCCTGGAATTTGCAGACGTATATTTATCGCAAAGCGTGTTTGATACGTACCCTTGAGTTTCAGCGGCTCCAAAATCTATGCAAACCACGTGAACTAAAAGATACCCAGAAGTGTTATGTAAAAACAAGTTTGGGCGTTGCAACAGAGAAACCGAGAGACGGAAACAGGGGGTTAGACAAGAGTCGTTAAGTGCATAGATAGATGAATTAACTTTGCATTTGAAATAAGAAAAACGTTAATGACTCAGTAAGAAAGAAGAGAAGAAGAGAAGAATTATTGTTTATTGGAACCATAGTACAACTGTGAATGCATTACAAAAAAAAAATATTGCCGTGCAGTCAGTTCGTTGTGATTTCGTTCACAGTACATCCAGTCATTCTCAACATATTGGGTCAAGATACCTGGCTAAGTTTTAAGCTGCATGTGTTAGGCCTAATTCCTATAATTATTTTTTAATGTGTTAATTTTGTGTTGCCAGTTTCAGCAACTGTGAAATTTGTGTCTTGGTCGTAAGAAGGTTGAAAACCTTTGCAATACATCATATACAACTATCGTGTAAAAATTCCCTTGTCGTAAATTGATCTAAACATAAAACAGAGTGTTATTTGAGCCTAATTATGGATTCCTAGAAGGGAAAACCGCCTTTAATTATCGTGATATTTTATTCATATCGCGGTTTATTCATCATGTAATGTTATATTTACCCAATGGCTTTACCGATTTGAATTATATTATGTTGCTTTTCTATCAATCAAGAAAAACTGTTTTACACAGACAAACTGACAAGACGATGTACCAGCAATGAGAATAAGTGGCTCATATTTCAAACAATTTAGAATGCACGTTTCCATGAAAGTGAGAAGACATGTTTCAGGAGCAGGAGGGGTGACATTGTGCAGATATTTGTAGGGAAGTAATGTTAATGCAATGTCTTACAAAGCGACTAGTATGAGGTTGCGCATGATGCTGGCTAACTCATCATGTAAAACAAATTGTTACAGAAACGACAGCTGAAAGAACATGTGGTGAATGCTTTGTGCGTGTTTCCTGCAAGGGGTCGGCTGCAGTGCTGGATCCATGCCCCCATGTGGAATGAAAAGGAAAATGGTGAATTTGGATGCTGTTGTAGCGACCTTGTATTTACTGGCAGTTACAGTTGGTTAAACGTGCAGATAAGCATATATCAAATCAAGACATTCATTCATTCATAACAATCTGCTCCCCAAGGAGCATAGGCCTTCAACAACCACATGCCAAGTCTTCTGGTCACGTGCCGCCATCTCAAGTTGCTTCCACGTTCTCCTTATCACTTTCACCTCTGTTTCCAGTTCTCTTCTCCGTGTGCTTCTTAGTCTACCTCTGCCTCTCTTGCCCCGGGGGTTCCAGAACAAGGACTAAGAATGAGATGGAGACATACTGAAATAATAAGAGAAGTTTAAATTGATTATTTAATTTCATGTTAAATGTTATTTAAAGTTGGTTTGGTTTGAACGACAATCTTCATTGCACACGGACAACTCCATCAGTGCTCCGATCTCTCCCCCCCCCCCATTAGATCACACAAGGAGGATCTCAGCACAGTGCACGAACTCCGTAGCACCAGCGAGAATCCTAATGTGCGTATATAAGAATGACACATTCTATAAATATTTTTGTGGTGGGTAGGTTTCTAATTTTTGAATTTTATCAGTGCAGCGGCCTGATAGGCTAATACTCTTTACGATTTCCAACTGCCGTGGGATTTTTAACGTGCGCAACTTGCACACGGGACCTCGTATTTTTTCGCCCTTGTCCGAGAAGGCTAGGCATCCGATCTCACTACCCAGGAGACCAGGGGGGAGTATGACATCATTAGGACCACTGGTTCTGAAACAAAATTTCCGTAAATTATATTCCCTCAACTGGCAATCGAACCCAGTACCTCTAGCCACTCCGATTCCCTAATTCTTACTACAGAATAAAGTAAACATAATAAATTACACTTAGTTTTCAGTACCTGTAATTGAGCAGGCTTTTTTATTTGGTATCTGACAACCAGTCAAGACATCTGTATCATGAAATCTATTGCTGTCTAACTGTAACTATTAGAATTCATCAGACTGTTGCATGGCTCTTCTTGTTTGGCAATTTCCCCTAGCGCTACACTTCTAACCCCTGGTAACGGAAATAATCTTAACTGAGGCACCTGCATCGACACAATGACATAAGATATGATCTGAATTTGACAAGCATGCGTCCAGACGTCACATACATGTTTCTTTTGTCCCAACTGGTCTGGATCATTGTTGGCATTTCGTGTCGCGTGCATTTTCAATGGAATTTTTTGAACAAAATTATGTTGTCCGGTTTGATCGATCTACGACTTCCAATGCGTTTTCTACTAGTCGATCAAGAAACGTTTTTCTTGGACATTGTGATACACTTCTTAAAATATGACATTGATGGTTTATCGTAATTATTCTGAATGGTTCAACAATTTCTTTCTTTCTCCCCTCTCTCTCTCTCTCTCTCTCTCTCTCTCTCTCTCTCTCTCTCTCTCTCTCTCTCTCTCTCTCTCTCTCTCTCTCTCTCTCTCTCTCTCTCTCTCTCACACACAAAATCCTATCACAGAATCCTCCAACATACTTGTGGGCCATTGTCAAATACAACAGAAGACGCAGCCAAAGCTTAAACATATTACACGTGCCCAAGCAAAGGATTGACTTATTCAAGAAAAGTTTAGCTTTTTCTGCTGCTCATCTGTGGAACAATCTTCCACATGACCTAAATGTACTTTTAGTCAATATTCATACAATCGCAGACTTTTCAAACCCATCACGAATGTAGATGATATGCGACCCTAATTTAGTTATGTTATTAAATCCTTATATAATATCCTGTGTATGTTTTAAGGATGATTTTGCCCTGTTCATTACTGATTATGATAATTGATTGATTTACACTGTAAATGTGTGTAACTGTTACAATGTTGGGATTTTACTTTGTTTTATTGCATTTATTTTGTTTATTTTATTATTTTTAAAATGCTACTTAAAATGCATGTGTAGGATAAATGAATTCAGTATGGGAGACGAGAGAAAAGATGGACAGAATTTTAGACGGATGCGTGCTCAATTCTAAACCGTTTGAAGATAAAGTTCGTTCATGATGTTAATGATGGTTTCCAAAATGTTCCCAAATTCCCAAATTTTGTTGGATTGACGTTTGTCACGGAATTGCCTCCCCCTGCTTTGCAGTAGTGGTCCAACAGTGGCCAAAACTCAAGAGTATCTAATATGGGCCTTCAAAGGTGTCTACCTTCGCACAAGAATACTCTTGGCAGAGTTGTAGATAGAAGAATAATGATGCTTCTATCTCAAGGCAATTTTCATAAGATATTTCCGAAGTCAAGAGCAATGCTGCATTGGCAGGGCAATTGTTAACTTACATCGATACGCCGCCTTTTATGAAGAATTAAGCAATTATTAATTTCAGCTCGTTCAAGCCCCCATCCTGATTTACTCAGTGGAATTCTTCTTATTATGGTATAGCTCTGTTTAGAGGGTATTTAGTAAATTGACTGAGAAAAACATGCAGTACATTCAAAATGATTAAATCGACGTTAAATTTGTATATATACAAATAACAGATTTAATAATCATTTAGGTTTTAACAAGGTTTTAAAGAAATCAATAATTATTTATAAAAAAAAGTTTATCATCACTATTGTGATGGAATAGAAATGTGTAAAGGAGGTCACTTGGCAGCTGTTATGTGTTACTTAGCTGTCAGTGACGGTTATGCACCTTCTGATGGTTTTGTTCTTGGTAGACTGATCACGCTCGTCGCTGGTCAAGGTTGTAGGGCGCAGCACGTTCCCAGAAGTGTCAGGGAGTGTCTACGAAGTTGGTCCCTCGTCTTAAAGCTCAGGCCACATTTCCCCTCTTGTTCCAGAGATAGTACTTTCAACTGGTACCACCAACAACTATGGTAAAAGAATAGAAACAAAACGCTCTCTTGAGAATTGCGTTTTCCAACACATAGTTATGGGTCCCTTTATCCTATTCCACCATCCCATCTACCTCAGAATTTCCCCTCGATGAGAATTAAACTTAATCCCTCGAGAGGAAACTTTCTTTACATTTAAATTGAATAACTTTATATTTACTTAACATTCAAATTAAAAGGTTAGTAGTATAGGTAGAATATGTTTACATTAACATCTATACTGATGGAAAGTTTTCACAATAGAGATTGAATATGTTTTCATTTACATCTTCACCGATTGAAAAGCTTTGAAACTTTCATTATTTTTAAAGTGAATATGTTTACACAAACATTTACACTGGTTTGAAAATGTAGATATTATAATTAGAATGTACATCATTTCTTTCATCTTTTCCTTCCTGCTCCATATGGAACTTGGGACTACTTATGCGTTTAGTTCTCTTTAAGAAACTAGCAATAAAGCAGTCACCAGCCATTGCAGTGGTGGTTCTTGAATTCATCATACTATATGATGAGGTTGCCAGCCTCCACAGACTTGGACACCAATTTAGCAATGTTCACACACACACACACACACACACACACACACACACACACACACACACACACACACACACACACACACACACACACACACACACACACACACACACCTATATATATATATATTAGTTCACATGTTAGTAATCAAAATTATAAAATGTGAAATGCACAACTTACGCCAATCTTTGCTCACAGACTGTTTACTCAGAGAAGTAATGTTAATTTTAATATTAATCAGAATCGACGCCATTGCACTCCGGGAAAACCCATAGGTGCTCAGTCTCCCTCACCAAATGTCGAAGGGTATGAATGATAATTGTTCCTGTTGCACACTGGTTTTCAGAGATGAAGGTTTAAGGTGTGATAAAGATGAAAATGATGGCGATGACTATGATGATTTTGACAGTATTGAATATGATAATGATGATGATGACCACGACGACGATGATGATGATAATGACGATGACAATAATGATGACGATGATGACGACGACGATGATGATGACGATTAAGATGATGATGATGACAATAATTATGTTGATGATTGTGACGTGTAATGGAAAATATTCTACAGTAAATCGGACAGCTTATTGCAACCTAATAGCTGCCCTCTGATTTGCTAGCTACACATGCATCTATACCAACTGTCTATTTCTGCAACGTACCATTTTGTCCCGCCTTCTTTTCTTTTAACACGAGCTAACGAAATGTTTACAAACTTCGTGACCTGTCAGTGATAACAGGAAAGCAAATCAGGCTGTGTTTACCTCGTCCTCTCACGCGAGCTTCATCTGTCAATCATAATAGCTCTCAAACAGGCAAGCACGTGGGAGAAACGAAACACATACCCTTTGAAGTTTTACTCAGGGGAAGTTTAGAACTCCAACTGGGCTCTTTGATCTTGAGAAGCAGGCATTCTTCAAGGTAAGCCGTTAGCCCAACGGAAGCTAATATGCCGGTCGAAAACTCCAGACGAGAAACTTTGATCGAACAACACGAAGGCTTTTATCTTGATACGCTTTGTTTCTGAATTCTCCGTTCCACACCAGGACGCGCAATTAACAACATTAGAGATCAGAGGAATCCAATGATATATATACATGTTTTCTTAAACCCCCTATCAGATGTCAGACAGAATTTGTAAGTATTCTAGCGCGCAGTCCTAGAACCAGTTTTCTTGGTGTATTAGTATTTCGTGGAGATTTTCATTCTGATATTTCTGGTAAAAGGATAATAGTGCTAATGATTTAAGAAGTGATAGCTTTTAACATTTATTCTTCACTTAGATTTTTCTGGCTAGTTAAACGAGTGAAATAAAGTAACTCGTAGCGATTTCATACCAGATATTCTAATAAAATGTTAAATCACGCCACCCGCATACCTTAGACTGTAATTATGTTAACAATGTAGGCAGACGCGACACCTAATCTCTACAGGAGAGAGATAAACCCGATGGTTTAGCTGACTGGACGCATAGGCAATAAAGCGACTGGCAGTGGGAGTATAGAATTCACGTTATATTTCATTGTGCATATTTGTCATTATAATGTCTATTTTTTTAAATAACACGACAAAACTATCAGATGCCGACAATTTAATAGCTATTTAATGACAGGCGATCATTGTTTAGGTAGCGCGTATGGAGAGATTAAATAATAACTAACATTTTACGCTGACGCCGGCGCGAGCAGGGGCGGGGGGAATTAACATAATTCTGTCCGACCGAACTCAGCGTCAGCGGCGTTTGTTAACGTGTGGGCGTAAGGAAACACCGTGTGCCGTTTAAATTTAATCAGGACTGACGGAGTGGAGAAGAGATCGTCTTGTCCCGTCTGTGTGTAGATATAGTAGTAGCATTTGTTTTCATAAATGGTTGCTTGTATTCTTCGCATACCTAATCACAAGGGCGTCCAGCGGTCTTTTTTTCTTCTTTTTTTCTGATTTGTTATTTTTCTCCTTTTCTTGGCCCTTCACCAATTTCATTTGTAAACGGGCACTCGCCAGAGAGAGTATTGGAGGACAATACATTTTTAACACTGGACTTGCCAAACCTAGATTTATATTTTTACCAGCCACAGTAGTCAACATTATTTTTATCCCGACAGTCGTAATTCAAGGGGAGTATACATCTCTGAACACCTACACTGTGCAGAATCGGCTCTTTTAACACAGAGTTGGCCGATAGAAGAACCATCATCATCATATGAACATATAATTTTAGCAACCAGATGTTTCCCAATACTGGAAGTATTTTTTCCCGTTAAAGAGTGAACCTCAAGAACTCTCACAGTTTTAACTATTTGTAATAACACTTCTAGGAGAAGCACCATATTAGGCGTTCACCTCATTAACTAATTTCTGGGGATGGACTGGGGCCAATTTGGATCTGTGACAACTGTGGTGACAGAATATTAAGTGAATTAGATAATATATTCATGGACTAATTCTATTACCAAGGGATATTACAGACCTACCATACCAGACAATTAGGTAAGAATGTGAGAGTGGCCACTGCTTGAAAGAGTGTGCGAGAATTTTTCTTGTTTGCTGGAAAACTATCCATATATCTGATTTGTCTAAATTTTGTTTACTTTACTGGGTCTCATAGAGTACCAATACTGTTCATTCTGTAACATAGTGCTAACCTTCAACCTTTGGGTTAATAATTTTTTGGGTTTTTCTCCATTCGGGGAGGGATGGGGGGGGGGGGGGGTTGCACTTTTTCTGCTTTATTTCATATGCATGTAAATGACTCTTTGATCTTTTCTTTAGATATTTTCATGTTGTCGAGTTTAAATGATAATACACTACAAAGAAACTTACCTTTGCGTGTTGTTCAGACCCATACCCATTTATCCCTAGTTTTTTCACGTTTGTGTGTCTAATTGTCACATAGCTGTGTGTGTGTAGAGATACTTATCTATTCTTGCAATAAAGCACAGTCGTACGGGTAGGCTGGAGGAGATAACCAAATCACTCCAGAGACAGATCTTTTCCTCAATTCTACAACCTGTGGAAAATCTATTTCTACACCTTCTCGCGTATCTGTCGACATCCACTCTACTTAGACGGTGCAAAAAAAACAACAATTAACCTTCCGTACGACAATGATGATGATGATGATGATGGCGATGATGATAATGATGATGTTGTTGATGATGATGATGACAACGATGATGATGATGATGTCAGTATTCCAAATAACATGTGACGTTATTGCCTCCCCTGCTTTGCAGTAGTGGTCCAACAGTGGCCAAAACTCAAGAGTATCTAATATGGGCTTCAAAGGCATCTACCTTTGCGCAAGATTACTCTTGGCAGAGATGTAGATAGAAGGGTGATGACATTCCTATTACAAAGGGAGTCTTCACAAGATATTCAGAATAAGCGAGAACAATACTGCTTTGGCTGAGTATGTAATTCTGCCGACGCTTTTGTGAAGGATTTAAGCACTTATTACTCTCAGCTCGTTTAAGCCACCACCCCTGATTTACTCAGTGGAATCATATTGTTCTAGTATAGCTCTGTTTAGAATGTGTGTAGTAATTTGACTGAGACAAACATGCAGTAACTTAAAAATGATTAAATCGAAGTTAAATTTGTAACATTACAAATAACAAAATTTAGTAATCACTTTAGGTTTTAACAGTTGGAAATAATTTGAATAGTTATGGATCAAGAAAAGTTATCCTCACAGTCTTCAGAGAATGTGAGATGTTACAAGAAGTTCAAGTGGCAGCATATATTTGAACTTAGCTGCCAATGACGGTTCTACTCCTTCTTATGGGTTGGTTCTTTTCACTCTGCTCACGCTCGTCTCTGATCAAGGTTGTCGGAGGTAGCTCATTTCCCAGAAACGTCAAGGAGAGTCTACCACGTGGGTCCTTCGTCTTAAAGCTTAGGCCACGGTTCCCTTCTTGTTCCAGAGATAGTACTTTCTGCTGGTACCACCAATAACTATGGTAAAGAATAGAACGAAACGCTCTTCTTAGTATGGCGTTTTCCGCCCCATAGTTGTGGGTTCCATTCTTCCTATACCACCATCCCAATTACTGAGACTTTACCCTCGATGAGAATTAAATATAATCCCTCGGGATAAAACTTTCTTTACATTTAAATAAAATAGCTATCATAGTTACTTTATATTTAAATGAAAAGGTTAATAATACAGATAGAGTCTGTTTACATATACATCTCCACTGATTGAAAAGTGTTCACAATATAAATTGAATATGTTTTCATTTATGTTTACACTGATTGAAAAGATTGAAACTTCCATTACTTTAAAATGAATATTTTCACATAGACATTTACACTGGTTTAAGCTTGAAAACTTACATTAATTTTAAAGTTTATAGGGACATTTATACTGCTTTGAAAATGTAAGTATTATACTTAGAATGTACATCATTTCTTTTATCTTTCCCTCCCTGCTCCATAGGGAACCTGGAACTACTTTATGCTTTTAGTTCTCTTTACGAAACTATCAATAAAGCAATCACCAGCCCATGCAGTGGTGGTTCATGAATCATCATTCTATACGCTGAGGTTGCCAGCCTCAAATGACTTTGACATCCAATATCGAGTTTCACACATTAAACTTCCCATGGTAATATATACATACATATGTTAGTTCACATGTTGGTAATAAAATATGAAATGTAAATAACAACTTACGCCAATCCTGGCTACAGACTTGTTGCTCAGATGAATAAAAGAGACAAGTCGGTCTCTTACACGCGTCTGGGGTGTCTTTAATTTGACAATAGCTTCCTTCTCTGACTCCGTGTGTTTCTTCAGTTTCCTAGTCCCGGTGTTTCTTATTAAAATGTAGAGATTTCCTGTGCTTTGTAAGTCTTATTTGGTTCTTCAATAAAAGGTCCGGTTAAAAAAAAGGAATTATGAATCTAGTCTTCACTCTGGCGAGGTCTGATGTTGTCTTGGCGAGCGTGAAATTCACAATGAAATAAAACTGCGAAAATGGACAGACTATATTCCTATCTTCCCAAGCATTGTTGTTATGAATCTAATCAAAAAGATCCAAACATTTCAAATCATGCGGATGGGGTGTGATGATTTCAAAACTATTCCGACATCGGATAATTTTGAACGTAAGGCAGAGGTCAACTCTCTCAAATATGGTAATATGATGTCCGATGCCCTCGTGTACACTTACAGACAGATCGGGGAACTCACATGACAACATGTGTAAACTGTAATGCTTATTACTTTATTAGTGTGGTAAAGTGGGATGTTATAAATATTTATAAGGGACTTAGTGTACTGACTGAGGTCAGCTGTGAAGGTATATGTATCTAATAGGTGTAGTGTTTTACAGATAACCTTACTTGCTACCACATTTATACCTCAGTCAGAATTATTCTGGAATATGGTGATGACTACGTTGAATGCCTAGGGTATGTATATGATGAAGTGTAAGTCACAACAACAACAGACAGATAAACAATTTAATTTATTCCACCACACTTGACAACACTGTGATACTCACACACATTTAACACTCTATAAGACTATCTTAAATGAGTCACGGGTAAAGTTTCAAATATATATGTATTAATTACTTTCACTAATATATATCCTGATTCAACTACAAAGTGAACCAGGAATCACAATCAAATGTAATCACAACTTATATGTACAGAATTTATAAATATGAACCTTGTAGTGACATATATTATTAGTATTATCCTATGTGTGTCAGTTGTGTAGCGGTACTATGAGGTAATACTGGTTTTGTTTTTCAAGCTATGTTGTTATTTGTCATCATGACTTCAAGTGTTTGTTTATCTGGGAAATAGTATGGGGGAAAAGTTCACAGTTCCTGTCAATTTAAACAAGGTATTGTCCCTCTTTTTTACTAAAATGTCAATTTTTGAGGGAACACATAATGTTGAGCTCCACTGGCCACAGAGGCTTAACTTTCGTGATGGTGGCAGGAAAAGACTCCTCTGCTCGATTGCTCCCCTGTGTTCTGGAGACACCTCACTAGTCGCTATCTGGACCCAGGAGTATGCTGTCAGCCTCCAGATTCAGCAAAGCTCAGACCAGGTGCTGCTCAATAACTTTAGGACCACAGTCCCTGAAACAAGAAGGTTGTACCTCTTATTTCATAACTAATTTATAATCTATTTCCAGACTGAACACAATACATAACAAACACTGAGTTCAGGGGGGGGGGGGGGGGGGGGGGGGGGGGGGGGGGGGGGGGGGGGGGGGGGGGGGGGGGGGGGGGGGGGGGGTGGGAGCGGTAGGCCAACTGTCAGCTTCATCTGAAATAATTGACATCAGTATACTCCTCCCTAATGGTTACTACGCCTCTGCAATTCCAGCATTATTTCTTTCTAGTCAATAAGATAGGTGTCAGTGTACTGTTTGGCAATTCCATGCAGTTTTACTTTCCTCCGACACCTTCTGTTCAGGTTGGAGCACTATATAGGCTTTGCCTCATGTTCGCTACTGAACCACACACATATACAGACATAAATTATCAATTTACATTCAATTTTCATTAAAAAGATATCAAATATTTCAAGCTTACCACAATTCATGGAAATAATACAGAATTACGTTGACTGGCAATAAATATGGCACAAAATCCGACCTGCCACTGTCTCAGGCTTTTATTTAGAAAAATATAAGCTGAATCTCAACGCACTGTTGCTTTAGAAAGTTTATTTGAAAATGTGGTGCTGACCTGACGCTCCTAATTGACTATATTGGCGGTCTAACCAATCGAGCCATGTTTACACAAGCGTTTGAAAAAAGTACCCGTCCTTCCGTCTCCCCTAACAACAAAAGATGGTATTTGTAGCCCGACTAATCGTGTTTAGCCTTACATTTATTGCGCTCCAATCAAATAGGATTTAACATGGGGACCTATTTCCCGTACAATGGTGGTTTTAAAATCTGCCACTGAGCGATTCTGATCTTGGTGTTGTCTGACACCCTCACTATTTCTTTTGGCTATAATTTGTTAATTCCTAGACTATTTGCGTAACACTTAACGTATTATTTGTCAGCAAGTCCTAAGGAACCCAAATATACAAATTTAATGGGGCTAAGGGGCTGCGTTCAAAATATGTATTTTCTAGGATAGTCGTGTAGTTGTTTTTTTTATTACTGTCTGTCTGAAAACAAGTTAGTGCATGTGGCCTTACACGCGTGATGGTAGTAATTGTATAGCGTGTCGCGTGTTAGTGTGGATGCGTTCCGGCTTTCAGCCCTCCCTTCTCTCTATCCTAATTCCATCTGTCTTTCGTTTATGGTAACTTAGTGTATAAAATGACATGAATGGAATATTAAATATAGGTCAGCTTGCGTATCTCAAGGTTTTTCTTAGAAAGGGAGTACACGTTTTATCGTAGAAAGCGTGTATGCTGCAGTAGGCTTTTACTATCAACGTGAAACGTTACAATTTGCAGACGAAGTAGAAAACAAGGGGGATTTCGAGTACAGTCATTGTGACAGCACTGTTCTTTACCATTCTTCTTTCCTTTTATTGAATTTATGTGTTAGGCTTTACATTTACCTTTTTAATTTATATATGTGGATTAGAATTTCACACGACAATTAGAAAGTAATGTTGTTATAACAAGTCGGCCCGGAAGCGATTATGTCACACTTGTCTGCCCACATGTGTCACACAGACAGTAATCTCGTTATATGTCGCATGAGTACGCAAAATCTCCGTGTCTGCCCATATGGGTTACCAAACGAGTCGTCTTATCGGCGGTTCAGTCTAAACACGCCGGCGACTATCTTATCTCAGTTGCTCACCGCAAACTAGGATGACCGGGTAACAAACAGGTGACATCACTCTGAGGAGTGTCGAATGATTTGATAAAATCAAATATCTGCTACTTAGCAGAAAAATAACGAAGAAAGAAAGAAAGAAAAGTAAGATAATTGACAGCACATAATAAAAATCAATACCACAAATGTACCGATACTGCTGGAGAGAAATAAAGATCGATAGGGGCCGCCCCGTTTTGTCACATAACATTAAGCAAACCTTTGGTCTCTGATAATTTTCATTCTTGTTCATGAACTAACATCGTGATCTATAATTCTTTATTATATTTTATTATAAACTCTGTATAGCAGATTTTGACAGGAAACTAATTTATTTGTTCCTCTCAGTGACACAATAGATTTACAACGTCTAGTTACTCCAGGTCTTCAATAGGAATATTGGTGCCGTATTTTCACTGAGAAATTAACCTGTTGGACTCATTCAATATTTATGTTTGTTGCTCCAGAACAAAGCGTTCGATTGACAGAGTGGTTTCAGCACTGGTCTCACGCAGCAAAAGTGCTGGTTTCGATTCACGGTATCGACACGCTCCTGTCCACACAGCAGTAAATGAGTACCTGCTCTTGAGTTAGGGAAAGAAAAGGCAGCGATGAAGGAAAGTGGTCACCTCACCTATCGATGCTGGATATAGTATAGTGGTCTCTAACACTTTCAGCAACACATGGATCTACTTTAACTATTCGGACAGTAAGTGACATAGTGCACCGTTCTGGCAAAAATCAAACCTTCCATAATTTCCTTAATGAAACGCAAAAAGTGAAATGAGCAAATTCCCACCAACGTTCATGGACAAGGCGGGCATTGCAGTCTTGCAAACTAAATTGAATTCACAGGCTGCCACAGCAAGCTTTTAAAAGCTATCAGTATGTTTACAAAATATGTT
Source organism: Oreohelix idahoensis (assembly GCA_024509875.1). Classification (NCBI taxonomy): domain Eukaryota; kingdom Metazoa; phylum Mollusca; class Gastropoda; order Stylommatophora; family Oreohelicidae; genus Oreohelix; species Oreohelix idahoensis. Next base: position 170,621 of record JAMPIV010002625.1, on the reverse strand, counting down.
GTCATAAAATAGCTGGTAATTACAGTAATTAGTCAAATTTCGTTCCACTGGTTCATTTTTCCTTGTCTCCATGTCCTTTCTGAAAGGTTTCTCCTTGGCTTCATAGCCAATGTATCCAGATAAGTATAACTACAAAGATTCAATGTATCCAGATAAGTACGAGTATAACTACAAAGATTCAATGAAAGTAAAATGGAATATAAAGGAATGAAATGACTGAAGGAGAAATAGTGATATCATGAAGACATACAACAGAAAGAACACATTGATAACCCGTCATTTATGTCACGTTACTTGCTCATATCAATCTAGTATAACAAAGAAAAAAACTTCATTAAAAAAAACTATACTGTGTATTAGGGGGACAACAGAACTGATTGCGTCATTAATTAGGCTGGATCGCGCTAGATACATATCCGGTGTTATGTGTTGCGGAATCGCGCTAATGACCCCCGTCACCGAAGCACTATTTTTGTGGTGCCTAGCTGGCAGGGAGGATAGTGTAATTCACTTCCGTAGCTAGGTGGAAGGACTGCCTTGTAATGCTAACAACAGGTTTCCTCCTGCAGAGAGCTTGAAAATAATTGGCGAGAGAGAGAGAGAGAGAGAGAGAGAGAGAGAGAGAGAGAGAGAGAGAGAGAGAGAGAGAAACAGTAAGAGAAAAAAAAGATGCAAATTGCTAAGATATTAATAAGAATTCACGAAAACATACTCTCACATGACTGTTAGATAGAAGCCACTGGGAAAAGTAGGGAAAGCTCAGAGAAATACGACAAAGAAATCATGAAGAAAAAAGCGGACAAACGCGCCAAACATCGTTAATGACCCGGATGTTCATCACAAGACGTATCTAATTATGGAACATTCACTTGTGCCGTCTCAGAGAGAAAAGAATGAACAAAAAATGATTTGAATGAATAAGGGTGTACTCTTTCTGATGTTGTCATGGTGACGGCATTATTTCTCCTGTGGTCACATCATTTCTATCCATCCGATTTCAGCTTCGTGAAATAAAGCTTATCATGACTTATGGTCAAAGGTCAATGGTCAATGGTCAATGCACCATGACAAATAATGGAAAGGCACCCATGTTATTGTAATGAGTGTTCAATTTAGTTTTCACGGTGCAATGCTAATGGTATTGATTCACTGTTGGTTACAAACGTTTCATTAAGATAGTAATATAGGGATTCCATATGTGAGAAAAGAAATATTGTTGTGCATTTTTACAATAGTAATATCTAAAATGACAGAACATCAAATAGGACAATATCATATGTCTATTATATTGCTATTTCTTGCTTCTCTGTTTTATACTTTAATGAGTCTCTAGTTTTGGTTTGGTGGCCTGCAGGCGACAATGCAATCCTCTTTAATAATTGCATGTGAATAAATCTTCACAACATAGCCAGCTCGCACCACGCCCATCTGTTAGCTCCACATACATATATAAACACACACAGCCTTTGTGTATACAGGAACTTACAATTTCAGACACATAGCGTGCAAATAGTGGTATGTACATGGTTCGCGGGCACGTGCGTACATACTTTTATAAAGGTTAGTAAAAGTATAAAAGAATGTAAAGGTCTAATCTAGTAATACGTACATACGCACATACATACATACATACACACACACACACACACACACACACACATATATATATATATATAAATTGTGGTGTGGTCAATATCATTAGTATCTGTGTTTCTGTCACTGGTTCGTTGTCTAGCGGTTCCCGGTTTACGGGTGTCGAACGTCAACATAGGAACTGGCTTATAAACAAGCCAACAGTAAATACTCGTACTTTGACCATAACTCCTTGCTGAACTATGATAACATTTATTTGCCAACATTGAAGTAAAACATATTCCGGTATCTTCATATCATCCTTCTCGAGTACATCTCGATACTACAGTACTTCTAGTACACTCATGAATTCCCTTACAGGGTTTAAACACTATCCTAAACTAGTTCCAACAAGGAACACTGTCATACACGACTGGTCAGACTACATGACTATAAACAAAAAGTTCAAGTTACTAGGTCAAACAATGAGACGTCACTTGCGAACTACGCATAGCGACAATAGACTAGTGCCGCACTTGCTAGCACTACAATCATCTTTATTCTCACCCACATGTGGCGTGCAAAGGCCTACGCCACACACACATACACACACACGCGCGCGCGCGCGCACACGCGCACGAGCACGCGCACGCACACATATATATATGAAATACATTCAATTAAGTTTATTCAAATTTGAAGAAAAAAAAGTAAACAAAACACAAATTGAATGATGAAAGCTACATGGAACACGCAAACGACTTCATATAGCAGCTAAAGGTCCTTCTCGGGACCAGCCCTTTTCATGGCTAAATGCGACTTAATATGTAAATTTAAAAGAATCACAAAATCTACATCAATTATAACCAAAAAAGGTTGAACAGAGTGTTATAAGCGCTATTTTGAAGCAAAATGAAGAAGGTGTAGAAGTTTACACACACACACACACACACACACACACACACACACACACACACACACACACACACACACACACACACACACACACACACACACACACACACACACACACACACACACACACACACACACACACACACACACACACACACACACACACACACACACACACACACACACACACACACACACACACTCACACACACACACACACACACACACACACACACACACACACACACACACACAAACCTCAAAAAATAAAAAAAAATAAGCAGTCTAATTTCTTGTCACACGGTCAAACAAAAATCACAAGCCTCTTAGTAGTTTAAATTGCAAACTTGTATTGTTTTTGATGTCAGTATCGATGGCAGCGATTTTCCAAGAGCTAAGAAATCCTGGGCCTGGAAGCCGAATGTGCACAAAGAAGATCGCTAAGTCTGAAAGACGAAATTAATACCTACATGTGATTTGGCACACCCAATTAAGCTTCATTAATCTACAACGTAACCGCTAGACGTCATTGACTGTCTACAAACTGTGTGTCGTAATTTTGAAACGGAATAAAGTAGAAAAAAACCTCATTAGGAACACAAGATGAAATTTTACAGTTTACATTTGGTGATAATTTGTCCTCTGTCTAGCCTTTGACACCTTCCCAATAATACCAGTATCAGACCACAAGATCATTCATATTTGTACTTGCGACCTAATATAACCGATATGCTTTGTGTCTAGATTGAACGGAGCGGGCCTTGCCAATTCGAGGCGACACTTGTATTTAATGAGGAAAAAAAATCCAATAGAGAAAAGGACAGCGATCATGATGGTGACTAGAGATTCGTTAGCATTCCCCACCCCGGAGGGGAAACATGCTATAGATTATCTGCATGTACAGGGTTTGCCGTTATTTTGTTAGAATCTGTTTCATGCGACTGGCTTAGAGGTTACGGCAAAGTTACCTTCTTCTTCTTCTGCGTTCGTCCTGAAAAGGACGTTGGTTACGTTGTGTCGCCGTTTACAGCGCAGCTGCGATATTTGCGTCTTTCGGCCCGACATCCGGTTTCAGCATGGCATTTTTGGGACCGGGTTTGCCTTCCCTATTCGATCCTTAACTCTCTCAGCCAGCCAGACTGCAGTGATGCAGCCGGTTTCCAGGACCACCACTTGGAGGTGGAGTAGGGTCTTGGTCAGCTCTGGTTCGCTGACCCTGATGCAAGCAGTCAAGCTTTGAGTCGCGGACTGCATTCATTTCTTTTGCTGCGTCTTCGGTCCCACAAAGTTAGCGGGTTCTAGGAACGAAACCTGGTAGCGTCACGCTACAGTCTCGTCATTATTTTCCTGTTATCTCTATGTGGAGTTTTGTGTCACCACTGTCAGGTGACTTTCTTGCAGGAAGCCTCACAACTTCATATTAGTGGCCTTGTACGACATGTATGAGGGTTCAGTAGTCCTATTATTTCTAACTTTCTTCAGAGATCCACTCTGTTTATAGTGACAACATATTCGATACCAGTGATGGTTTTCCAGACATAAAAGGCACTGCTGTGAGCTTTAATCTGCTCTTACTCTTCTTCTCTCAGTTTTTTTTTGTTCTGTCGCTAAATATTTTGTTTGCAAGAATATAAAGTAGACGTCTATTTTAAATATCAATCAATTCTATATGATCTTTCCCAGTTTCAGCACTTTTGTTCCATGTTTTTAGAGAATGATTTTGTTGTCTGAAAAATATAATTTTTTTTTTAAAAGAATGTTTCAGCAAAGTTTACTTGGTGTCAGCTTAAATGTTGTGCCTATCACGTAAATGTCGTCCACATTATTGAGATCTATTTTACTATTAGTTTTTTTTTTCTTTTCTTTTGGGTGGTATACTATTGTTTTTTTTTTAATTTTCTGAACTATATTATCTAGGACGAGATAGAACGCAATTTCAATGTCATATAAAAGGTAAAAGGATCCCGTTACACGCCCATTGAGGCATATTGAGAATATGGTGTTAGGCCCATATTTTCGTGACCATCGGCACACTAGGGGTGATGTGGTCAGCATCACGCCGGCCGCCCTAACCTTCCCAGAAGTTGCTCTGGTACCCAATGGGGGCTGGGTCGACCCAGGAGCCGTTTGTGGCCTAAAAAAATCCCACCTCAACTGGGGATCGAACCATGGACCACTGAGCTAGGAAGCCAGTGCACTAACCACTATGCTACCGCATATGTCATATGTTTTGAAAAGGTCCGACATTTCTTCCCGAACAATAATTTAAAACAAGAATTTATCTCTTATTTGAAGGGTTTATGCAAGCAATGTTACTTTTTCATACTGTACAACTCCCGCCGCCCCCCCCCCCCCCCCCCCCCCCCCCCCCCCCAAATAACGTTTCAGGTTAGCTGGGCCATTAAATTCTGCCATTCAACTTGATTCTCTCCTGGGAGTCCAGAAATGAGTCTGTAGTTGACCTTATCTATTTAGAATGACATCCGGCAGTTATTTCACTGCGGATTGTGAAATATTCCTCTACATCAGGGGTCGGCAATGAATCGACCGTGATCTACCAGTATATATCAGGAGATGACGTGGTAGATCTCTAGGTGACGGAGGGGGATTTGATAAAGAATGTTCAGGTTAGAAAAATCTCGCTCTAGCCCTCGCTCTGCGGCATTTACAAGTGCAACATCCTGGGATTACAGGTATAAAACAGCAAACATTTAAAAATAAAGATGCTCCCAGAAAATTCCAGATCCCCCGGTTCACCTAGCCACTAGTTCTAAAGTAGGCTTCCAAAGAAATAAATAAACTGACAACCAATATAAAATGCATGCTAGGTGTCATAACATGCGCAAAGACACTTTGGAATTGCCACGTAAACTAGTGTCTTTATGATACATTTTGAATTGCACACAAGTAATTCTGCTAAAGCTTTGTGTTTTTGACCCGATCAGGATACATTTTTTTGGGGAATTTGAACAGCAACTACAAATTCATGTAATTATTGCAGTAGTAAATCATCATCTTTTTATATTTGACAAGGAAACTTGGATTTTATCGAAAAATTCGCACAACAGCATTGACATCCCACGAAAATCTACAAGAAAAAAGTGAATTCAGGCGTGGACCTTCGAGAAAGAAAGGGTTCGATCTATATTGGGTATATAAGCCTGTCTAAGAAACGGTTCCTTACTTCCAGATATCACTTCAAGAGAGCTGAGAATATATCCAAATGGTTGACTATTATACATATATTTTTAACATCATCATTATCTTTCTCCTCCTCCTCCTCTTCATCATCATCATCATCATCATCATCATCATCATCATCATCATCATCATCATCATCATCATCATCATCATCATCATCATCATCATCATCATCATCATCATCATCATCATCATCATCATCATCATCATCATCATCATCATCATCATCATCATCATCATCATCATCATCATCATCATCATCATCATCATCATCATCATCATCATCATCATCATCATCACCATCATCATCCTTCTCCGCCTAATCATCATCATCATCATCACCATCATCACCATCATTCTTATCATCATCATTATTATCATCATCACCAACATCATTATCATTCTTCTCTTCATCATCATTATCATCATCATCACAATCACCATAATTATCATCATTCTCCTCCTCATCATCATTATCATCATCATCACCACCACCATCATCATCACCATCACCCTTCTCCTGCTCATCATTATTATCATCATCATCATCCTCATCATCACCATCATCATTATCCTTCTCCTCATCATAATTATCATCATCACATCATCATACTTCTCTTCCTCATCATCATCATTATCATCATCTTTACCATCATCATCCTTCTCCTCCTCATCATAATTATTATCATCATCATCACCACCACCGTCATCATCATTCTCCTCCTCATCATTATCATCATCACCATCATCATCCCCATCATCATCATCCCTCTCCTCCTCATCATAATTATCATCATCACCATCATCCTAGTCCTCTTCATCATCATTATGATCATCATCATCACCATCATCTTCCTTCTCCTCCTCCTCATCATCATTATGATCATCATCATCATCATTCTCCTCCTCATCATAATTATCATCATCATCGTCGTCGTCATTACCACAATGATCAGTATCATTATCAACCTCATCATCATCGCCCTTTGACTTCCCAAAGACCATAGACCTTCAACAAACGCATGCAAAGATTTCCTTTCCTATGCCATGCTCTCAAGGTCTTTCCCAATGTTACATAAAGGCTTCACTTATTGTGCATTCCAAACACATGTCATCTGAAACCCGAAAAGAGACACGATTTTATCAAGGCAGATACCGCTACATTGCATTGGGCCGAAGGGCGAAAGCCCAAATACCGCTGGATCAATAACAACAACAACAACATCATCAACGTAGATCTTTAGAGATTTTTCAGTTTCCATAGTAGATCCCAACAGCTAATGGGTTGCTAACCCCTGCTCTACATATTGTCAACAATTTAAAGCTTGTGTTATCAATGGTCCTACTTATTTCTTCTTCGTACACTCTCAGACGTCCACTTGAATGTTTTCAAAGAAAGCAGTAGTCAGTTTGAGGCTATTTGAATCTCCGTAGAGCTTTTCCACGAATGGTACTGCTGGTGTCGGCCATATGCACTTTATCATCATCAAACTGCGTACGTTGCACTGTTTCGTTAGGCCCGTGGCCCAGTGCATCCATCAATGATCCGAGGACTGGACTAAAACCAGACCAAAGGAAGACAGATGATAGGATAGCTTTGATCTCTCCCTGGCAAACCTCTACATCCTAAGGTAGAAGAGGGTCGACTACGTAAGCAGTAAGTTTTCAATGATTATGTCCATTGTTTGTTTATGCTATCGCTGATCATTTCCAATTCTTAGTTCAGATTTTCTGTTTTCCAGAATGTATGGCGTGAGTTTGTGTGTTTAAAATATGTAACCTGTACCGTCTGTTTCTGTCCGTTATATTGTTCTTTTATTAGTAACTGCCTTATTGATATTTAGTCTACTGATATTGGTAAATTGTACGGCTAGTATCTACCGTCATCTATGAGAGGATAACTGAGAAAAGTAGATACTTAACAGGACCGCCACTGTTAAAGTAATTCTTCACAATATCCTCTCCATATTTTCACATTTTTGTTCTCATCTGTAATTAGAGTTTCTCCTTTGGGGTGTTTATGCGTGTGCCTGTATGCATGAAGGCTGTGGTAAAGTGGGATGATATAAATATTTATAGGGACTTAGTGTACTGACTGAGATCAGCTGTGAAGGTATCTATATCTAATATGTGTAGTGTTTTACAGATAACCTTACTTACTGCCACATATTTATATCTCAGTCAGAATTATTCTGGAATATTGTGTTGGCAACGTTATATGTCTAGGGTTATGCAAATGATGAAGTGTAAGTCAACACAACAACAACAGATAAACAATTTAATTATTCCACCACACTTGACAATACTGTGACACTCACAAACAGTCAACACTCTAGAAGACTATCTTAAAAGATTCAATGATAAATTTCAGATATGTACATATGTATTGATTTTCTCTACAATAGTGATCCGGATTCAACTACACAGTGAACCAGGCAATATAATAACATGTAATTTCAAATATTATGTACACAGATATAAATGTGGTCTTTGCATTGACATACAATATTAGTATTCTATGTGTGTGAGTTGTGATGTGGTAATATGAGGTAATACTGGTTTTGTTCTTCAAGATAGATTCTTATTAGACATCATGACTGCATGTGCTTGTGTATGTTTGGAACTAGTATTGGAGATGGTCTCAGTTCCGAACATTAAAACAATTAATTGCCCCTCTTTAATTAAGTTAGTGTCATTTACGAGGGGTACATAGTGTTGAGCTCTTTTGGCCACAGTGGGCTTAACTTTCGTGATGGCGGCAGGCAAGGACTCCTCTGCTCGACTATTCACTGTTTCTGAAGACACCTCACTGGTTACTATAGGGACCCAAGAGTATGTTGTAGCCTCTGGATTCAGCAAACGCTCAGACCAGGTGCGGCTTCAATAACTAGGACCACAGTCCCAAAATTCAAGGAAATAAACACAGATACGTTGACTAGCACTGAATGTAGGCACAAATACTGGCACAAATTCCCATCTGCTTATGTTCCAGGCTTTTATTTAGCAAAAATATGAGCTGGCTTCAACGCACTGTTGCTTTATCAAGCTTATTTGAACTAGTGGTCTCGAACTAACGCTATCAATTAACTATATTAACAGACCTAACCAATCAGGCCATCTCTACCCAATCGTTTGAAAAAAAGTACTCTTACTTCCGTCTCCCTTGACAACAAAAGATAGCATTTATAGTCCGACTAATCGTGTTTAGCCTTACATATCATTCCATCCAATCAAGTCAAATGTAACTTGTGGCCTATTTCCGTACAATGGTGGTTTAAAATTCTGTCACTGAGCGACTCCGAGTTTTTAGGTTGTCTGACACCCTCATTATTTTCTTTTGCCTATAATTTATTAATTTCTGGACTATTTGCGTAACACTTAACATATTCTGTGTCAGCAAGCCCTAAGGAATCCAAATATCTCAATCTAAGGGAGCTAGGTGGCTGCGTTCAAAATGTGCATTTTCTACCACCTCCTGTTCACTTCAATCCACATGTGGTGTCTGGGTACTGTCATGTTTTCAAACGTAAATCCATCTAATGTCATCTTTCCTAATAAGCGTTTTCCAGGTTTTTTAAAACCTAACTCTGGGAAGGGTAGTGTTTTTATCACTGTCCGTCTGAAAAAAAGTTAGTGCATGTGGCCTTACACGCGTGATAGTAGTAATTGTATATCGCGTTACGCTTGTTGGGGGTGGCATTAATAGCGAGACGCGTGTTTAGTGTTGCATGCGTTCCTGATTTTCAGCCCTTCCTTCTTTCCATCCTACATCCATCTGTCCATTCGTAGTGTAATTAATTTAGGTCATACGCAGTGTGCCTCTCAATGTTTTTTCTTAGAAATGCAATACCCGTTTTAATGTGTTGTGGAAACGCTTGTATTATGCAGTGGCTTATATTTAACGTGGAAACGTTACAATTTGCAGACGAAGCATAAAACAAAGGGGATTTCGAGTACTGTCATTGTGACAGCACTGTTCTTTACCATTCTTCTTCCTTTTATAGAATTTATTTGTTAGGCTTTACATTTACTTTTAATTTATATATGTGGATTAGAATTTCTCACGACAAATCCTCCCCTCTTAAAACAGACGTTATATGTCAGTCTATAATTCTATATACACATAGAGAAATTTATTATTATTTCTGGGGCTTACGGTGATTCTCATCACACGGATGGCGGCTTAAAAAATCCGCTCCCAGATTTGTTTTTCCACTTATATACTCTATGCTAAACTCAAATGGCTGTAGCAATAATGACCAACGGAGTAATCTAGTGTTCTCATGCCTAGCTTGTGCTAGAAACGACAAGGGTTTGTGATCCGTTTGCAACTTAAATGCCTTCCCATACAGATAAATATTGAATTTCTTTATCGCCCATATTACTGCAAGACATTCTTTTTCGCTAGTTGAGTAGTTGGTTTCAGCTTTATTCAACTTTCTGCTAGCATATGCCACTGGGCTTAATTCCCCATCCAATGCATCTGATTTCTGTAGCAGAGTTGCACCTAACCCAATATTACTGGCATCCGTTCTTACTACAAATTCCTGACTTAAGTCAGGTAGTTTCAAAATAGGTTTACTTGTGAGCTTTTCCTTCAATTCTTGGTAAGCCATTTCACATTGTGGTGTCCATGTAATTCGATCTGGGTTTCCTTTACGTGTCAAATCAGTTAACGGTGCACATATGGAATTAAAGTTTTTGATATACTTTTGGTAGAAACCACATAATGAGACAAAGGATCTCACGTCTTTCTTGGTTTGTGGTCTCGGGGCTTTCTTTAGTTTCTCCAAATTCTTTGGGTCAGGGGTCATATTTCCCTGATAAACTGTGTGTCCCAGGAATTCCAATTCTTTACATCCAACGCAACATTTGGTTGGTCGGGCTGTTAAATTCGCTTCCCTAAGTCGATTAAACAGCATGTTCAGGGAGTCAATGTGTTCCTCAAAGGTTTCTGTTGCTATAAGGATATCATCCATGAAATTTGTAATGCATGGGTTATTCAGAGGGTCCAATAATTTTCTCATCATTCTAGAGAAGACACTAGGTGCATTCTTCAATCCAAATGGCAATCTGTTAAACTCATAGTGTCCTTCTGAGGTACTAAAAGCTAGATATGGTCTAACCTCAGGCTTTACTGGAATTTGATAGTATCCTTTACTCAAATCCACTTTTGAGAAATACTTAGCTTTATTTAGCCTGGCAAACAACTGATTTGTATCCGGCAATGGATCCACCTGTCCTTCTGTAATAGCATTCAGTCTCCTGTAATCTATACAGAGTCTATGTTCTCCAGAGGGTTTCCTTAAAAGTACAACACTGGAACTATACGAAGATTCACTGTGTGAAATAATTCCTTCCTTCAACAAATAGTCTATCTCTTCCTTCAAAGCTTTCTCCTTAGCAAAAGGAATCGAATAAGGCTTCATACAGACAGGTGTGGGGTCTATCAGTTTCATATCATATTCCAATAAGTTTGTATGCCCCGGTCGATCTGTTAACACCTCTGTATGATTATCTAGAACCTGTTGCACTCTCTCCTTCTGATTTTTCGTTAAATGCGTACTGATTTTCACCTGTGCCGCTGTCTCACAGGGGTGTAATGGATATTCAAATGATGAAAGTGGTTCCTTCTTCATCTCCATTGCAATGGACAAGGTTAGCAAGTGTGTCTCTTCCTGATGATCTCTTTCCAAATATTTCTTCAGGAGATTCACATGATAGATTTTTTCTTTCCCCTTCTTATCTATCTTATAATTGGTTCTAGACACCTTCTCTAGAACTGTATATGGACCTTGCCATCCAATTTGTAACTTATTCTGATTTCCGGGTAAAAGAAGCAGTACCTTCTCTCCCACAGCCAAATCTCTGTCTTTTGCCTTCCTGTTATAATAAGCAGCATGTTTCTTCCTGGCTTGTTTCAAATTTTCATTGGCAAGTTTCCAGCCAGTTTTTAAACGAGTGGTCAGCTCATTTACATATTGGTATGAGGATGTAATATTTTCCTCTGCTTTTTCATCCGTCCACGTTCTTAACAGTGTTACACATGGACCTTTAGTTTTGTGGACCTATTTGTCCATGCACCGGTATGGTCTCTTCCACTAGAAGCGCTATAGTGATGATTTTTCTTCCCAGAATTATCATGCACAAAACGACCGCTACCAATTTTCCTCTTGGGGCTTTCTCCCCACTTAAAATTCTTGATGAGAGATTTCCTCTCTACATCCTCTTCCTCCAGTTTGTTTAAGTCCGATTGAGGGATTTTCGGCTTATCCTGGGGTAAGACATCTTTTTGCACTCTCCGCATAGTGGCCATTGTAAAACAGTTAAGTGAAGCTTGTCCGTGAAAAGGGGCTTCCCATTCCCTTTGGTCCACTTTATCAAATTTATTTTTCTTCGTATTTTCAGGCCTAGTTTTACCCCGTGGCGTGTCCAGGTCCTGATCCATGTTCCCACTTGTGGGTGTTCCCTCATGTGCTATGCTACACCTTTCTACAAAATTCTCAATGTCCCATCTTGCTTTGGGCCAATAATAATTGTGAGCCACCTTTTGGATGATGGTACCTATTTTCTCATGGTCCCCATCTGGTTTCACATGTAGGCTCCTTATTAATTCTGTCCTATATCTCTTTGGAAGAACCAGCTGTCCGTGACCATGGGATCTAGTTCCGGCCTTCCTATACATCAACTTGTTTTTCATGTAAAAATCTCCCTTGCCTGGAGTTGTATGACAAGTTGACAATTTCCTGAAACAAGGCTTGAGTGTTTTATCCCCAGCCTGTGCCTTCCTCATCTCTTCTGGAGTGGTATCCAACATAATATCCTCCTCCTGTCTTGAGATCGACCTGACCTGAAGGGTTGCCATATACACAGGTTTCCTTCTGCAACGGTCAGTGTCATGATTGTCCATCTGACAATTCTTACACCACCTTTTTCCTTGGTTGAAAGATTTTCTTTCATCATATTTCCTTTCATCGAATTGTGGGTTTTTATTTTTTATTTTCATACCGTGGCCTATCAAATTGGTGCTTACCTTTGTTTTGATCCCTATGATCAAATTTATTAAAGTTCTGTGGTGCCCTAAAATTATCCACCTGTTTCTTTTTATTACCTGATACTTCTGCTTGGGCCGCTTGATACCTTTCTGCAACATTTAGCAACTCACCCAGTCTCTCTGCACCTTGTTCCATGAGAAACTTTCTCAGGTCTGGAGCCATGGACTCTCTTAATTGTTCTATAAGGACCATTTCCTTAAGATCTTGGGTTTTCCCCAGAGAAGTCCATGTCTCCAAGTATGTCTCTATCCGTGCAGAGAACTGGTGATAGGTTTCACCTGACAGTAGTTTAGCATTCCTAAATTTTTTTCTGTAAAATTCTGCGTTCTTCTCATATCTTAACAAAAGAGCCTGCTTTAGCATGTCATAATTTTCCTGATCATCTCTGTGCATTTTGGCAAAAACTTCATAAGCTGCCCCACGAAGTCCTTGAGATAACTTTAAGCTCCACCTTTCTCTCTCTAACCCATATGTGGTAGCTAATAATTCGTATCTATTTATATAGCTCTCAATATCATCGTCTTTCTCAACAAAATGATCTAAATGAAAGTTCATAGCTGAGGTTGAGGCTCCCTGAGTAGCAGTAGCATCAGAGGCAAAGGGACTGGCACCATTTTCAGGAGCATGGCCCTGAAACTCAAACTCCCTTAGTCGTAGCTCATGTTCCCTTTGTAATCTCTTCTCCTCCTTTTCTGCTTCCCTTTCTGCAGCTAATCTCTTCTCTTCCCTTTCTGCAGCTAATTTCTTCTCTTCTCTTTCTGCAGCTAATTTCTTCTCTTCCCTTTCTGCAGCTAATCTCTTCTCTTCCCTTTCTGCCTTTTGTTCTTCTACTTGGAGCCTCTTAATCTCCCTATCAGCCTCCAATGCTTTAGCCTCTTTGTCAGCCTCAATCTGCAACCTCTTAATTTCTTTTTCAGCCTCTAACCTTCTTTCGGCCTCAAACCTTCTTTCTTCGCGTTCAATAAATTTGTCACATTCAGTAGTGACATAGGTAATTGTCACGTAGGGTTTATATTCATTTAATTTCCTACATCTTCTTCCTATTCTTTCACCCGAATTCTCTCTTTTATTATCCCTGTATTTCCTTTTTCCTGTATATTTTTCATCCATTCGTTTTGCGAATATTATTTTCATATAATTCGCAAACTTTACCTGTTTTTCCTTTCTCTAAAACTGAGAATCGCACCTGGGTGGTATTGCGTACATGTCAGTCGCGCTGGTCGGACGATAGGCGTGAATTTACAGCATTCGCTAGACATTCGTCTGAGGGTCTCTGGCCTGGGGCGTGAAAATTCACCCGAGGGACATGGAAAGTAGACAGAGAGTCTGCATTTCAGTAAACGCATGAGGTTTTTCGTCAGAAAAAAAACCCGGCTTAGCGTGAAAATCCACTCCGCACTGCAGACGGTGGTCTGAGATTTGCAACTCATGCAAGCCCTCGGCCACTGATGGCTGTTACGTCACGCGATAAGCGGACGAAGGTGTTATACGGACAGGGGAGACTATTTCGCTTGGCGAAATAAGATTAGGATCCTGTGTCCGATTTTTAAGATATTGGCCCGAGTTTGAAACTTTAATTTCATTCTCGCTCATAGACTCACAGTAGATAGGTTGCTCGTAAACAGAATAGCTGTTAGCGAAGTATCTCAGTTTGGTTTCGGCAATTTGTCGAACTTCTAGACTTCCAGAAATATTTTCAGCATTTTATTCTTAAGTTGTGCGACTACCTGTAATTCTGTGGTTGAGGTAATTAATATGATAGATATATAGATTTTGTGAGTGTTAAAGTGTTAAATCGCTTAATTCATTTTAATCTATTTCTTTAGCGCAGAAGAGAAATAAAGTGGTAGGCTATTATATTTTCTAAGCCCAGGCTAGATTTGTTCAAGAAGAGCTTGGCTTACTCAGCTGCTCATCTTTGGAACAATCTTCCACATGATCTTAAAAACATGCACAGTCCCTACTCATATAATCGAAATTGTTCAAATACATTATGAGTGCCAATTATATGCCGCCCTAAGGGATTATATTTCGAATTATTATCTAATATACTGTATGGAGGGTCTAATGATCTAGTTTTTCATTTTAATATATCTTACTTCTTAATTGTTATCAAATACTGTAAATGTATGCTTTTATACTACTTATAATGTTGCATCGCCATTAAACTAACACCTTAAGTATGGAGAATGTCTGAATAACTAGCAATAAAAGATGAATAAGAGGAAGGGCAAAATGTAAGACGGGCCTATATGCACGATTCTTATCTATCAGTCAATACCCTTTACCTCCCTAAGGAGCATAGGTCATAACGCTGGATCTCGTATAGTGGAGGCGTAAACAATTCACTCCCTGTGGCAGTATCTGTTTGGGACTCAAAGCTGCTCACCTGTGGGAACATTTTCCGCATGTGCTGACAACACACTAAGTCCCAGGTCATTCAGCAGCGGATTCCCAAAATGTCACGAGTTTTTATTATATACCACCATAAACTATCTATCTATCTATCTATCTATCTATCTATCTATCTATCTATCTATCTATCTATCTATCTATCTATCTATCTATCTATCTATCTATCTATCTATCTATCTATCTATCTATCTATCTATCTATCTATCTATCTATCTATCTATCTATCTATCTATCTATCTAATCTATGTATTAATGTTTATTTTTTTTATATTTATTTTTTTTTTTACATTCATTATTATTATTATTATTCTTTTTTAATGTTAAAAACGTACTTTAATTATGATGATTATTGCAAATGTAATATTACTTTTATAATGATAAATGCCTTAATTATGCTTAAAGTAAATGTGAGGATGAAAGGATATAGTATATATGATGAGAGAGAGAGGAAGGGCAGAATGTCAGACGGGCCTGCGTGCCCAATTCTTAACCCTTTGAAAATAAAGTTCGTTCGTTCGTTCGTTCGTTCGTTCTAGGGAAGCATTCAGTGGAAAGCAGAAGAAAAATTAAAATCTCTAGCTTATAACGGCAAGAGTAGCTATTTATGAATTTAATTTAACTGCTAATACTCAGTCGAGTGTATTTTTCTAAACTAACGTATAAACTCTAGAATCGAGCCTCATGAATGGTGACGGAATACGCACGTGTTCCTAATTCATGAGGATTGCTGATTTTTAAATATAACTTACGTCACGGGAAGTTTAAATGATAAGCAAAGCTTTCTGCTTGCAAGTTTAAATGTAAGTTATAACCAGTACATATTCTGTTTATTATATTATATGTGTTATTTTTCCTCCACACAGTGAAAGTTTTGGGGCGACCCTAACTTTACCAGCACCTAGTAGTAGTTTCCATACTTGTGAAGAAATAGACAGTCCTTATTTTGAACCACGTGGGTTTCTTAAGTACCACTGGTCTTACAGTGCATATGCAACCCGAGTTAGCCAGAAATACTATATCCCAATAACGGGTTTTCAAAGACTGTAATGATAAATACTGGACCTTGGAGCCAGATCTTAATTTCTTCTAGAAACTCTACGTAATTTTTCTGCCTGGTGGCGCGAAATACTTCAAGTATTAACTAACATTTCCCGACTATATATATATATATATTTTTGTGGACGAATCTGTGATGTTACTAAAGTGAATCCTATACTGAGGGAAGGCACCGACCTGACATTCATCATTTCTAGAAACCTACGCTATTGACACTGTGCTCTGCTAACTCCCGCGCCTGGAATAACTGTTAGGTGACTTAATCAGACATTTGAACAAATTTGCACACCCAAGTAGTCGTTCCCGGAGACTCCAAGTTAAATACGTCTTTTGGAACTGGGGACTTCTTGGCAGAAGACTGCATTTTTTGAGTCTGTGTGAAAATCTAAAAATCAGTGTGTTCCAAGAGGCAGCGAGCAAAGTCGTGAGTACATGTATGAGAGGCCATGGCGGAATGAATGAGTGTACGCTGGTTTGAGTGATATTTTCACTATTATATCTTTGACACCCTGTTGCTGTCCTAATTTTTTTTTCAATCTGCATAATTTGTTGCTAAGGCTAGAGTTCTTGTGTTTTTGTCTTAGGTTAAATCAGATTTTTTTTTCAAACTCTGTGCATATAATTACGAGATAAAAACAACGAAAACTCTTAGAACCAAACCCTATGTATCTGTGACTCTGGCGCCATCATCTGTTCTCTTAACGGGGCTGGGCTAAATTTAGAGTTAACACTATAAGGGGGCTATCATCCTTGCAACATTTCCTTGAATTTTTATGACTATGTGTATATGTATTCTCCTTGATGTACTTTCTTTGATGTTGTGAGCCGATTTTTCCTGATATTAAAATCGCTCTTGAACTTAATAATCGTGTTTGGTTAGCTCGTTCTAGATAATATATATATCATTGTTATAGTTTTCCCACGTCTGTGTGTTTACCTGTCGTCACGTGTATGTGCGTGCCTGTGAGTGATAGAAATATACGTAATATGTATATTGGTGTAGTCTGTCTGACGCTGTAACAACTGTTGTAGAAGATAGGTGAGAGAGAGAAGAATTCTTTTTTTCGCTTTCAGAGACAGCCACTATATCAAAATCTATCATCTCACGTGTGTGGAAATTCTATTACCTTTCACTAACTCTCACTGAGTCTATCACCTATTCAAACCTATTCAGAAGGGACCAACCCCTAGTCTTAAATCTCCTATCGAAAATCTACGACAGTAATCATAACTTGCCCATCTAATCCCAACTCTTTTGCAGTCTGTACAGCCGCAGATCGAAATTTGGCCAGGTCCGCCATTTTATATCAGGTAATTAAATAAAATATCTAACTAAACAATATAATCTGTAATTATATATCCAATGGACAAAACAGGCACCAAGAGCTCAACCTTATTTAATTCCACCCAAGGATACCTTTTAACTTTTTATATTCCCTGAAGTGAATTACCCCCAATATTTATACTAGTAAAGGATTCAATATCCCGGACCGGACCCCAATATATGTGGTAAAGTGGGATGATATAAATATTTATAGGGACTTAGTGTACTGACTGAGATCAGCTGTGAAGGTATCTGTATCTAATATGTGTAGTGTTTTACAGATAACCTTACTTACTGCCACATATTTATATCTCAGTCAGAATTATTCTGGAATATTGTGTTGGCAACGTTATATGTCTAGGGTTATGCAAATGATGAAGTGTAAGTCAACACAACAACAACAGATAAACAATTTAATTATTCCACCACACTTGACAATACTGTGACACTCACAAACAGTCAACACTCTAGAAGACTATCTTAAAAGATTCAATGATAAATTTCAGATATGTACATATGTATTGATTTTCTCTACAATAGTGATCCGGATTCAACTACACAGTGAACCAGGCAATATAATAACATGTAATTTCAAATATTATGTACACAGATATAAATGTGGTCTTTGCATTGACATACAATATTAGTATTCTATGTGTGTGAGTTGTGATGTGGTAATATGAGGTAATACTGGTTTTGTACTTCAAGATAGATTCTTATTAGACATCATGACTGCATGTGCTTGTGTATGTTTGGAACTAGTATTGGAGATGGTCTCAGTTCCGAACATTAAAACAATTAATTGCCCCTCTTTAATTAAGTTAGTGTCATTTACGAGGGGTACATAGTGTTGAGCTCTTTTGGCCACAGTGGGCTTAACTTTCGTGATGGCGGCAGGCAAGGACTCCTCTGCTCGACTATTCACTGTTTCTGAAGACACCTCACTGGTTACTATAGGGACCCAAGAGTATGTTGTAGCCTCTGGATTCAGCAAACGCTCAGACCAGGTGCGGCTTCAATAACTAGGACCACAGTCCCAAAATTCAAGGAAATAAACACAGATACGTTGACTAGCACTGAATGTAGGCACAAATACTGGCACAAATTCCCATCTGCTTATGTTCCAGGCTTTTATTTAGCAAAAATATGAGCTGGCTTCAACGCACTGTTGCTTTATCAAGCTTATTTGAACTAGTGGTCTCGAACTAACGCTATCAATTAACTATATTAACAGACCTAACCAATCAGGCCATCTCTACCCAATCGTTTGAAAAAAAGTACTCTTACTTCCGTCTCCCTTGACAACAAAAGATAGCATTTATAGTCCGACTAATCGTGTTTAGCCTTACATATCATTCCATCCAATCAAGTCAAATGTAACTTGTGGCCTATTTCCGTACAATGGTGGTTTAAAATTCTGCCACTGAGCGACTCCGAGTTTTTAGGTTGTCTGACACCCTCATTATTTTCTTTTGCCTATAATTTATTAATTCCTGGACTATTTGCGTAACACTTAACATATTCTGTGTCAGCAAGCCCTAAGGAATCCAAATATCTCAATCTAAGGGAGCTAGGTGGCTGCGTTCAAAATGTGCATTTTCTACCACCTCCTGTTCACTTCAATCCCCATGTGGTGTCTGGGTACTGTCATGTTTTCAAACGTAAATCCATCTAATGTCATCTTTCCTAATAAGCGTTTTCCAGGTTTTTTAAAACCTAACTCTGGGAAGGGTAGTGTTTTTTATCACTGTCCGTCTGAAAAAAAGTTAGTGCATGTGGCCTTACACGCGTGATAGTAGTAATTGTATATCGCGTTACGCTTGTTGGGGGTGGCATTAATAGCGAGACGCGTGTTTAGTGTTGCATGCGTTCCTGATTTTCAGCCCTTCCTTCTTTCCATCCTACATCCATCTGTCCATTCGTAGTGTAATTAATTTAGGTCATACGCAGTGTGCCTCTCAATGTTTTTTCTTAGAAATGCAATACCCGTTTTAATGTGTTGTGGAAACGCTTGTATTATGCAGTGGCTTATATTTAACGTGGAAACGTTACAATTTGCAGACGAAGCATAAAACAAAGGGGATTTCGAGTACTGTCATTGTGACAGCACTGTTCTTTACCATTCTTCTTCCTTTTATAGAATTTATTTGTTAGGCTTTACATTTACTTTTAATTTATATATGTGGATTAGAATTTCTCACGACAAATCCTCCCCTCTTAAAACAGACGTTATATGTCAGTCTATAATTCTATATACACATAGAGAAATTTATTATTATTTCTGGGGCTTACGGTGATTCTCATCACACGGATGGCGGCTTAAAAAATCCGCTCCCAGATTTGTTTTTCCACTTATATACTCTATGCTAAACTCAAATGGCTGTAGCAATAATGACCAACGGAGTAATCTAGTGTTCTCATGCCTAGCTTGTGCTAGAAACGACAAGGGTTTGTGATCCGTTTGCAACTTAAATGCCTTCCCATACAGATAAATATTGAATTTCTTTATCGCCCATATTACTGCAAGACATTCTTTTTCGCTAGTTGAGTAGTTGGTTTCAGCTTTATTCAACTTTCTGCTAGCATATGCCACTGGGCTTAATTCCCCATCCAATGCATCTGATTTCTGTAGCAGAGTTGCACCTAACCCAATATTACTGGCATCCGTTCTTACTACAAATTCCTGACTTAAGTCAGGTAGTTTCAAAATAGGTTTACTTGTGAGCTTTTCCTTCAATTCTTGGTAAGCCATTTCACATTGTGGTGTCCATGTAATTCGATCTGGGTTTCCTTTACGTGTCAAATCAGTTAACGGTGCACATATGGAATTAAAGTTTTTGATATACTTTTGGTAGAAACCACATAATGAGACAAAGGATCTCACGTCTTTCTTGGTTTGTGGTCTCGGGGCTTTCTTTAGTTTCTCCAAATTCTTTGGGTCAGGGGTCATATTTCCCTGATAAACTGTGTGTCCCAGGAATTCCAATTCTTTACATCCAACGCAACATTTGGTTGGTCGGGCTGTTAAATTCGCTTCCCTAAGTCGATTAAACAGCATGTTCAGAGAGTCAATGTGTTCCTCAAAGGTTTCTGTTGCTATAAGGATATCATCCATGAAATTTGTAATGCATGGGTTATTCAGAGGGTCCAATAATTTTCTCATCATTCTAGAGAAGACACTAGGTGCATTCTTCAATCCAAATGGCAATCTGTTAAACTCATAGTGTCCTTCTGAGGTACTAAAAGCTAGATATGGTCTAACCTCAGGCTTTACTGGAATTTGATAGTATCCTTTACTCAAATCCACTTTTGAGAAATACTTAGCTTTATTTAGCCTGGCAAACAACTGATTTGTATCCGGCAATGGATCCACCTGTCCTTCTGTAATAGCATTCAGTCTCCTGTAATCTATACAGAGTCTATGTTCTCCAGAGGGTTTCCTTAAAAGTACAACACTGGAACTATACGAAGATTCACTGTGTGAAATAATTCCTTCCTTCAACAAATAGTCTATCTCTTCCTTCAAAGCTTTCTCCTTAGCAAAAGGAATCGAATAAGGCTTCATACAGACAGGTGTGGGGTCTATCAGTTTCATATCATATTCCAATAAGTTTGTATGCCCCGGTCGATCTGTTAACACCTCTGTATGATTATCTAGAACCTGTTGCACTCTCTCCTTCTGATTTTTCGTTAAATGCGTACTGATTTTCACCTGTGCCGCTGTCTCACAGGGGTGTAATGGATATTCAAATGATGAAAGTGGTTCCTTCTTCATCTCCATTGCAATGGACAAGGTTAGCAAGTGTGTCTCTTCCTGATGATCTCTTTCCAAATATTTCTTCAGGAGATTCACATGATAGATTTTTTCTTTCCCCTTCTTATCTATCTTATAATTGGTTCTAGACACCTTCTCTAGAACTGTATATGGACCTTGCCATCCAATTTGTAACTTATTCTGATTTCCGGGTAAAAGAAGCAGTACCTTCTCTCCCACAGCCAAATCTCTGTCTTTTGCCTTCCTGTTATAATAAGCAGCATGTTTCTTCCTGGCTTGTTTCAAATTTTCATTGGCAAGTTTCCAGCCAGTTTTTAAACGAGTGGTCAGCTCATTTACATATTGGTATGAGGATGTAATATTTTCCTCTGCTTTTTCATCCGTCCACGTTCTTAACAGTGTTACACATGGACCTTTAGTTTTGTGGACCTATTTGTCCATGCACCGGTATGGTCTCTTCCACTAGAAGCGCTATAGTGATGATTTTTCTTCCCAGAATTATCATGCACAAAACGACCGCTACCAATTTTCCTCTTGGGGCTTTCTCCCCACTTAAAATTCTTGATGAGAGATTTCCTCTCTACATCCTCTTCCTCCAGTTTGTTTAAGTCCGATTGAGGGATTTTCGGCTTATCCTGGGGTAAGACATCTTTTTGCACTCTCCGCATAGTGGCCATTGTAAAACAGTTAAGTGAAGCTTGTCCGTGAAAAGGGGCTTCCCATTCCCTTTGGTCCACTTTATCAAATTTATTTTTCTTCGTATTTTCAGGCCTAGTTTTACCCCTTGGCGTGTCCAGGTCCTGATCCATGTTCCCACTTGTGGGTGTTCCCTCATGTGCTATGCTACACCTTTCTACAAAATTCTCAATGTCCCATCTTGCTTTGGGCCAATAATAATTGTGAGCCACCTTTTGGATGATGGTACCTATTTTCTCATGGTCCCCATCTGGTTTCACATGTAGGCTCCTTATTAATTCTGTCCTATATCTCTTTGGAAGAACCAGCTGTCCGTGACCATGGGATCTAGTTCCGGCCTTCCTATACATCAACTTGTTTTTTCATGTAAAAATCTCCCTTGCCTGGAGTTGTATGACAAGTTGACAATTTCCTGAAACAAGGCTTGAGGGTCTTATCCCCAGCCTGTGCCTTCCTCATCTCTTCTGGAGTGGTATCCAACATAATATCCTCCTCCTGTCTTGAGGTCGACCTGACCTGAAGGGTGGCCATATACACAGGTTTCCTTCTGCAATGGTCAGTGTCATGATTGTTCATCTGACAATTCTTACACCACCTTTTTCCTTGGTTGAAAGATTTTCTTTCATCATATTTCCTTTCATCGAATTGTGGGTTTTTATTTTTATTTTCATACCGTGGCCTATCAAATTGGTGCTTACCTTTGTTTTGATCCCTATGATCAAATTTATTAAAGTTCTGTGGTGCCCTAAAATTATCCACCTGTTTCTTTTTATTACCTGATACTTCTGCTTGGGCCGCTTGATACCTTTCTGCAACATTTAGCAACTCACCCAGTCTCTCTGCACCTTGTTCCATGAGAAACTTTCTCAGGTCTGGAGCCATGGACTCTCTTAATTGTTCTATAAGGATCATTTCCTTAAGATCTTGGGTTTTCCCCAGAGAAGTCCATTTCTCAAAGTATGTCTCTATCCGTGCAGAGAACTGGTGATAGGTTTCACCTGACAGTAGTTTAGCATTCCTAAATTTTTTTCTGTAAAATTCTGCGTTCTTCTCATATCTTAACAAAAGAGCCTGCTTTAGCATGTCATAATTTTCCTGATCATCTCTGTGCATTTTGGCAAAAACTTCATAAGCTGCCCCACGAAGTCCTTGAGATAACTTTAAGCTCCACCTTTCTCTCTCTAACCCATATGTGGTAGCTAATAATTCGTATCTATTTATATAGCTCTCAATATCATCGTCTTTCTCAACAAAATGATCTAAATGAAAGTTCATAGCTGAGGTTGAGGCTCCCTGAGTAGCAGTAGCATCAGAGGCAAAGGGACTGGCACCATTTTCAGGAGCATGGCCCTGAAACTCAAACTCCCTTAGTCGTAGCTCATGTTCCCTTTGTAATCTCTTCTCCTCCTTTTCTGCTTCCCTTTCTGCAGCTAATCTCTTCTCTTCCCTTTCTGCAGCTAATCTCTTCTCTTCCCTTTCTGCAGCTAATCTCTTCTCTTCCCTTTCTGCAGCTAATCTCTTCTCTTCCCTTTCTGCCTTTTGTTCTTCTACTTGGAGCCTCTTAATCTCCCTATCAGCCTCCAATGCTTTAGCCTCTTTGTCAGCCTCAATCTGCAACCTCTTAATTTCTTTTTCAGCCTCTAACCTTCTTTCGGCCTCAAACCTTCTTTCTTCGCGTTCAATAAATTTGTCACATTCAGTAGTGACATAGGTAATCATAACTTGCCCATCTAATCCCAACTCTTTTGCAGTCTGTACAGCCGCAGATCGAAATTTGGCCAGGTCCGCCATTTTATATCAGGTAATTAAATAAAATATCTAACTAAACAATATAATCTGTAATTATATATCCAATGGACAAAACAGGCACCAAGAGCTCAACCTTATTTAATTCCACCCAAGGATACCTTTTAACTTTTTATATTCCCTGAAGTGAATTACCCCCAATATTTATACTAGTAAAGGATTCAATATCCCGGACCGGACCCCAATATATGTGGTAAAGTGGGATGATATAAATATTTATAGGGACTTAGTGTACTGACTGAGATCAGCTGTGAAGGTATCTGTATCTAATATGTGTAGTGTTTTACAGATAACCTTACTTACTGCCACATATTTATATCTCAGTCAGAATTATTCTGGAATATTGTGTTGGCAACGTTATATGTCTAGGGTTATGCAAATGATGAAGTGTAAGTCAACACAACAACAACAGATAAACAATTTAATTATTCCACCACACTTGACAATACTGTGACACTCACAAACAGTCAACACTCTAGAAGACTATCTTAAAAGATTCAATGATAAATTTCAGATATGTACATATGTATTGATTTTCTCTACAATAGTGATCCGGATTCAACTACACAGTGAACCAGGCAATATAATAACATGTAATTTCAAATATTATGTACACAGATATAAATGTGGTCTTTGCATTGACATACAATATTAGTATTCTATGTGTGTGAGTTGTGATGTGGTAATATGAGGTAATACTGGTTTTGTTCTTCAAGATAGATTCTTATTAGACATCATGACTGCATGTGCTTGTGTATGTTTGGAACTAGTATTGGAGATGGTCTCAGTTCCGAACATTAAAACAATTAATTGCCCCTCTTTAATTAAGTTAGTGTCATTTACGAGGGGTACATAGTGTTGAGCTCTTTTGGCCACAGTGGGCTTAACTTT
Source organism: Oreohelix idahoensis (assembly GCA_024509875.1). Lineage (NCBI taxonomy): Eukaryota > Metazoa > Mollusca > Gastropoda > Stylommatophora > Oreohelicidae > Oreohelix > Oreohelix idahoensis. The sequence continues at coordinate 145,915 of JAMPIV010002625.1, read as the reverse complement.
CGTGATGGCGGCAGGCAAGGACTCCTCTGCTCGACTATTCACTGTTTCTGAAGACACCTCACTGGTTACTATAGGGACCCAAGAGTATGTTGTAGCCTCTGGATTCAGCAAACGCTCAGACCAGGTGCGGCTTCAATAACTAGGACCACAGTCCCAAAATTCAAGGAAATAAACACAGATACGTTGACTAGCACTGAATGTAGGCACAAATACTGGCACAAATTCCCATCTGCTTATGTTCCAGGCTTTTATTTAGCAAAAATATGAGCTGGCTTCAACGCACTGTTGCTTTATCAAGCTTATTTGAACTAGTGGTCTCGAACTAACGCTATCAATTAACTATATTAACAGACCTAACCAATCAGGCCATCTCTACCCAATCGTTTGAAAAAAAGTACTCTTACTTCCGTCTCCCTTGACAACAAAAGATAGCATTTATAGTCCGACTAATCGTGTTTAGCCTTACATATCATTCCATCCAATCAAGTCAAATGTAACTTGTGGCCTATTTCCGTACAATGGTGGTTTAAAATTCTGCCACTGAGCGACTCCGAGTTTTTAGGTTGTCTGACACCCTCATTATTTTCTTTTGCCTATAATTTATTAATTCCTGGACTATTTGCGTAACACTTAACATATTCTGTGTCAGCAAGCCCTAAGGAATCCAAATATCTCAATCTAAGGGAGCTAGGTGGCTGCGTTCAAAATGTGCATTTTCTACCACCTCCTGTTCACTTCAATCCCCATGTGGTGTCTGGGTACTGTCATGTTTTCAAACGTAAATCCATCTAATGTCATCTTTCCTAATAAGCGTTTTCCAGGTTTTTTAAAACCTAACTCTGGGAAGGGTAGTGTTTTTATCACTGTCCGTCTGAAAAAAAGTTAGTGCATGTGGCCTTACACGCGTGATAGTAGTAATTGTATATCGCGTTACGCTTGTTGGGGGTGGCATTAATAGCGAGACGCGTGTTTAGTGTTGCATGCGTTCCTGATTTTCAGCCCTTCCTTCTTTCCATCCTACATCCATCTGTCCTTTCGTAGTGTAATTAATTTAGGTCATACGCAGTGTGCCTCTCAATGTTTTTTCTTAGAAATGCAATATCCGTTTTAATGTGTTGTGGAAACGCTTGTATTATGCAGTGGCTTATATTTAACGTGGAAACGTTACAATTTGCAGACGAAGCATAAAACAAAGGGGATTTCGAGTACTGTCATTGTGACAGCACTGTTCTTTACCATTCTTCTTCCTTTTATAGAATTTATTTGTTAGGCTTTACATTTACTTTTAATTTATATATGTGGATTAGAATTTCTCACGACAAAGGCATATCTGGAGTCATCCTTATATGACCACCAGCTATGCCCAGTGCTACAATATATGTACGTGGAAGTGAACCTATGTCTGTGTGGCTTATTACATCCTCCTTGACTCTTGAAACCATCCACACACTTCCAGGGATCCGGCCTGTAATGAAACTTGCTAAGAACCCAGCATTGTACACTAAGCTTGGACAAGGTACTTAAGCCCCAGGCGTAATTCTTTGGCTTTGACTTGGTTGACTTGCATGCAGGAGGATCTCACTATGGACCCAGTAAAAGTCAGGGGGAAGCTGAGAAGTGGCTCTGTGCAGGAAGTGACAATTCCTTGGGAGAGCCAGAACCAGAGTACAGTATTTTAGCTCTGCATAGTTGGAGAGCCCTCGTGGATGACGAGGAATACACAGTATGCACCTAGCTTGAGACCAGATGTGACGATCCTTTAAATGCAAGCCAAGCTGGAGAAACTGGAGCCCATGACTTCAACTGAAAACGTTTCAGAATGGCAGAAAAGCCAAGGAAAAGCCTAGATTTACAGTGTAGATAATAACAGTGAGTCTTCAACTTAGTATTGGCTGCTAAAGAGCGAGAAGCTCAGCAGCCCTAGTTAAAAAAACAACAACAACAACTTGTACCTGTATGTGTATGTATCTATTTTAATTGCGAATTTGTTTAACCTGTTGGTAACATTTTCCATTGTTCTTAATATTTGTGAATGAACTCCTTTGTCCTTCTTGTAGTGGTTTTTGATGTTATGGTATGGTTGATATGTTACCTAGTGTACTGTATGAGGTCAGCTGTGAAGGCTCCTGAGATAAAAGTTTATGGGAGTTACAGGAGGCTTTTCTGCTACCACTTTACGACCTCAAACAGACCTATTCTACTATAATGAGTGTTAGCTACGTTAAAAGTCTAGGGTACTGAAATGTAATGTGTAGGTAATAAAATACACTGACACACACATGTAAATAATAAGTCTAATAATAATAATAAACTCTACAATACACTGAACTAACACTGGCTGTTAAAGTTTAAATTAAAAATTTTTTTTTTAAAATTTATTAGTCCTGAACCAATTTTTTCTTTTGGTCAGAACTTATGAAATGACAGGTATTTATCAATGAAATGCATGTATATATATTGCATAATCAAATATAACTTTTGTACATAGGTATATTATTAAAATGGTTAACATTAATGGTATCTACAAAGTCCTGGGAACACTAGCACTGGATGGTTAGTTGGGGTGGCGTCATCATGCTCAATCTATGGTTACAAAAGTTTATAGTCCTTAACATATGGACTGATGTAATGTTTCTATAACACGCTTTATTTTGTTATTTATGGTGGAAATATTGAATGGATGAATCTCCAGCAGGCCAGGTTTGCAGTTTACTGGCCTGTAATGATGTGGTACAGAATTCTTGTGGCCCACTCCTCTCATTAGCTGGAGTAAAATGTTAGGCTGCACAGACACCCGCTCTTGCACTTCTACAAGAGTATCTGGCACAATCGTAGTGCCAGATCAGAAACTCACAATTCAGAATGAGAACACAGTTATTTAGGACTAGCAAAACTCAGCTGAGCTGCTGGCCAGACTAGGGCGTCCCACTGATTTTTATTTATTAATTCCGGGAAATCACCGCTATCAGTCTAGAACTGTGTTACTGGACTGTCTTCTAACAAATGGTACAAGTGCGCGTCTCCCATTCAACAATGTAAATACATTTGTCCAATCACGGACTTCCCCTCTAACTTTTTTTTTCTTCAAATATTCAAACCAAAAGTCAAATTTCAGTCAGATCTCAGTCAAGTGTGTATTATTGTCTGTTGGTCCGTCTGTCTCTACTTGGCTTTTCACAAAAATACACTTGTTTCTTGGACCAACTACACGTAAAAACTGCACAAACCTGCCCCTTTAAGTTATTTTTAGCTTCTATCCTCCGACTTTCCCCTCTAGTTCATTGCAGTTTGATTTTTGCATTTTTAGGGCTCAAGGACACCAAAAAGTAACTTTAGTGAAGTATGCACAAAAAACTGTTCGCTAGTCTGATGTGAACAATACAGTCTTTCGTCAATATCTTCCGTGTTATCTGTCCGTCTGTATAATTAAAAGTATATTATTTCTCTGCTCAAGATGGGCTATCAAACTAGCTAGGTTTTATTTTCATAACTTTATTATTAAAGAAAATCCTACTTTTGTCAAGGTTAGTTTTTTTGAAATTTGTTTTTTGAACCTTCGTCCACTGCGTTTGCCGCTGTATTCAAATAAAACAACCAATTACCGTAAAAGCGTCCAAGATATGACTGTTTCTAATAAGAGACAAGGTCCTTTTTCTACCAATTCCTTACATTGTGTCAACTAGTGGCGTGATTTTTTTCTTTAAACTACAACTTGCGTCTTTTTGCTTTTTAGATTCAAACACGTGTTCAGTCATATTTTTTTTCTTTTTTTCTCCGTTTCCCCCCGTCTAAAAGGGTAAACCGTTTCGTCTGCATGTCTAACTAGTTAGTTTCAATGGCGGTAGAAACCGCGGGCGTAGGTGAAGAAGCCTCGCCATATCTTGCGTATGATTTTATCCCTACATTTTATCTTACCCGTTATCTTTATAATTGGAGATATTTTAACGTTGTATCACTGTATTTTTCATCACACTTCTCTTCTGGAAGTATATACATTCCAAGATTACAAAAGGTTGTTAAGTATATACCCTTCAAAAGAAGTTAAGGACCAGTAGGTGAAAATGACCCAAAAATAATAAAAAATTATACAAATTATATTTCATAAGCAATTAATCTGACATTGATTTTTCTCGAACGACAAACATTCAACACGTGCTGCATGGGCCACCAGCATACCGTGGGGCTAGTGTTCAGCTCAGCAAGCACGCTGAAAAAATGCTGCTGAGACGCCAAAATGTGGGCGTTTTTAATGATGTCTGAGCATGAAAAAAATACCTGCTATTCCGAAAATGCGTGATGCATGTGGGAGACTATACTGTTGGTCTTGAGCTGTACTTACAAAATTGTCTTTATAAGCAACACAAGTGCTGCATAACCATTGCACAACAATATGCCTCAACGACGAAAGCTGAGTGTTGTGGATAAAGGAATAGCCATTGCGTGGTTGCAGGAAGGTCTTACTGTCCGAAATGTCGCTCAGAGGCTTGCAGTATGTCATTCAGTTATTGTCAGACTGCAGCAGCGCTTTGTCCAGACTGGAATCGTCGAGGAACGGCAACGCACAGGTCGTCCTAGAGTCACTACACCTCGAGAAGATTGCTTAATTCAGAGGCAAGCTTTGCAACGGAGAACTGCAAGTGCAAATGTTATCAGACAGTTCCTCAGAGATGCTACCAACACTGTAGTCAGTGATCAGACTATTCGGAATCGCCTTCACGATGCTAACCTTCGTGCTTGTCGTCCAGCCATTCGACCACCTTGACTGCTGCCCACAGAGCAGCTAGTTTAGCATGGTGTATGCAGCACGTGCAGTGGCGACGTGCACAGTGGGCTAACGTCATGTTCACGGATGAGTCCCGATTTGTCTTGGAGCTTACAGATGGACGAATCAGAGTATGGAGGCGTCGTGGTGAACGCTTTAGTGATGCTGCAGTCATCGAACGTAACCGATATGGTGCTGGATCAGTGATGATGTGGGGAGGCATTAGTTTATTCCACAGAACCCCTCTCTATCATGTGATTGGGAATCTGAATGGTGACCGCTACCGTGACGAGATTCTACAGCCTCTTGCCATCCCAGCCCTGCAAGTTATTTGGCACAATGCAGTCCTTCAAGATGATAATGCAAGACCACACCGTTCTCGTGCAGTAAATGCTTTCCTGCAAGAAGCGGGTGTCAATAGAATGGATTGGCCTGCAAACAGTCCTGATTTGAATCCCATAGAACATCTTTGGGACGAGCTTGAGCGACGATTTAAGCAACATCAGCCATCTCCTGCAACTCTGCATGAACTGCTTCTGGTACTTCAGCATCAATGGCAGGCAGTGCCCCAATGCTTCATTCTCAAGCTCATCATTTCCATGCGACAGCGGTGCCTTGAAAGTATCGCCAATAATGGAGGACACACACGCTACTGACAATGTTGACCTTTTGTGTTATTCTCATTAATTTTGAAAATGAGCGTTGTATTGATTGCTGTGCTGTCATTATACACACGTTAATGCAACCGTCATGAAAATAGTGTTGATTGTCACTGATAAGCTTGTCATGTTATATTTTGAAGTGCTGTGTTTTTATTTTTCCTTTTCATTTCACTTTGCACCCTTAATAAAAATGGTCCTTAACTTCTTTTGAAAGGTATATATTGTTAAATGGCGAAAAATAATACAATACTTGTTTGTCATTACCATTATTTTACTTTACGCTCATTACAGAGAATGAGACCACGGCTGCAGGAAACCAGCACAAAACCTCCACATGAGGGTTTCTGTGGCAATTATGTTTACATGATGATTTTGCCAGCCTCATGCCCAACCTCATTAATCGCCTTGTACGACATGCCTGAGGGTGAAGTAGTCCTATTTTTTCTTTTGTCTCAAAAGAGACCCCCGGAAAATACATATAACAGCTTAAATCGTATACGTTTTTAAATTAGTAAAACTATTTATAGCACTGAGCTTTTAACATTTTATAAGAGTCGCAAATGTACTAACATATTTTTTTTTTTCCCGTACGCCCGCTAATACTCGAGGCGAAATCTCATGTTATTTTTAATGTCTAACCTGACATTGATTTTACGTGAGTATCCCTTTTTTTCGTGTACAGAGACAGGTGTCCCTCGCCATTCAGGCAGATACTCGCCGATTTCGGAGGTACCCATTAGAGCTGGGTCGGCTCAGGAGCCGCCAATCCCTGGTCGACGACACTCCTTCAAATGTCCTCGCCAGGTCTCGAGTTAATCCAGTCCAAATCCCGGTCGACGAAAAATCCTCAAATGCCGTCGCCCGGGTTTGATCCTGAATCACCCGGTCGCCAGAGCGGTGTTGTAACCACTACGCTAGCGCGGCTCCCTACTAACATATAAATACTTTATTACATTTAGATGTGCATATAATATGTGAATCAAAGGAAGTCTTTAATTGTATAACTGTTTCTAATTTTCGATCAATTGAAAATAACCAAAAAGAACTTTTGCACCATTCAGACTAAACGTATTTCAGATTCCTGTTATGACCCAGAATGTTTATCTCGGCTTTTAGATTGCGCATGCAACTTTTAAATCCTAAATCGACGCCTGCCACGGAATACAGCTGTTGAGTTTTGTTTTTTTTTTTTTAAAGTCCTAAATCATTCTGTTTGTATTCGTCTCAGTCAATCATCCGAAAAAATTGTTTAAATATATGCACAAACATTGCAGAAATATTATGGTTGTTAGCAACATCGACCATTGTCTCATACCCTTTGCTAAAGCCAGCGTTTTCCTTGTTCTTTCGGTAAACAATTTCCCCCTTTTCCCCTTGATAATTATGAGTTATTCAGAACGCGAATTTACATTGATTTCTTAAACACCAGTGCTGCACGTTTTGTGGCAGTCTGTCTAATTTGTAAAACCAGTAATTAGGTAAGTAGTGAATGTCTGGGTGTTGTGCTTTGCGTGTTGCCACATTATTTGGAATAGGAAATTGCTTGTATAAAGCTGAATATTTGAACTCTTGTCTTTTTATCTGCCATTGGATGTGAAACAAATTATTTCGTCTCTATGCGCTTTACTCGTATCGCTTTTTAACCAGTTTTATTTAACTCTACCTGAACTTTATTTATTAGTCGAGTTTCAATTATTTGACGCTCAAAAACTCTGTCTTTTACTCATCATCTTCTTCTTTGATCCTTAGCCGCCGACCGTCAAAGCAGTCAGTGGCCATCACGCCTAGTGGCGTCTTGCAGGGCAACAACAAATTGATTCCACTTTGCTCGGTCGGCGGCCATCCTTCGTACAGTGCCCCAACTCTGGTTCATTCTTTGCATCTCAGCCTCCACAGTCCTCCGCCAGGTTGTTTTTGGTCGGCCTCTCTTTCGTTTTCCTTCAGGGGTCCATAGCACAGCTGTTCTTGTGATGGCATCGGGGTCTCTTCTGAGGACATGGCCAACCCAGCTCCAGCGTCTGCCAGCTATGATGGTGTGCATGCCCTCTTGCTTGCTCCGAGTAAGCAGATCTTGGTTGGTGATGGTATTCGGCCAAAAGATTCGGAGAATTTTTCTTAGGCATGTTGTGTGAAAAGAGGACAATTTCGACATTTCCTTCTCTGTAACTCTCCAGCTCTCCGCGCCATAGAGAAGCACAGAAAGCACAAAGCTCTGATATAATCCTAATTTTGTGCTTGTGCTGTGCTGAGAGGATTTCCAGATGTTGTTTAGACTATAAAAGGCTGTTCTTGCTTTGTTCATTGTATTGTTGATGTCTCTGCTTGCTCCGCCGTTTGGTGTTACTATGCATCCTAGGTATGTGAAGGCATCTGTCTGTTCCAGTTGCTGATTCCTTACTGATATGGGCTCAGGGTTGCTCACATTGAGCGTCATGACCTCTGTCTTCTTTAGGTTGATGTTCAAGCCCACCTGCTGGCTATACTTATTAAGTCTATCCGTTTTTTCCTGGATGTGTTGATGTGAATGTGCTAGCAGTGCAATGTCATATGCATATTCCAGATCTTCCAATGTAGAAAATGTAGTCCATCTTATTCCTCTTGGATTGCCCTCTGTTGTCTGGCGCATCACCCAGTCTATGACTGTTAAAAATAGAGTGGTTGATAAGGGGCATCCCTGTCGTACTCCTCTCTTCACTTCAAAGGTTAGGTTGCTCTGCCCAATGCTACACGTAAAGTTGGCATAAAGGCTTTTTATGATTGACACTATGCAGCTTGGAATTCCATAAGCCCTCAGTATTTTCCATAAACTGTCCCTATGTATACTGTCAAAGGCCTTTTCAAAATCAACGAAATTAATGTACAGCTGTCTTTGCCATTCTGAGCACTGCTCTATAATGTTCCTGAGGGTAAATATATGATCTATACATCTTCTGTTCTGTCTAAATCCTGCTTGTTCTTTCCTCAGTTTGTGGTCTACTGCTTTTGAGATTCTCTGTATAATTATCCTGCCTAGTATTTTGCTGGGAACTGAGAGAAGAGTTATTCCTCTCCAATTATTGCAGTCTGCAAGATCTCCCTTCTTGGGCAATTTGACAATTATTCCTTTTCTCCACTCTGTTGGTGTTGTCCCTGTTTTCCAGACTTGTGCAAATAGTGGTTCTAATAGTTCTGCTGCTAGCTCTGGGTCTGTCTTAAATAGCTCTGCATTTAAGTTATCATGACCAGGAGCTTTTCCATTCTTTAACCCTTTGATTGCTGTGATGATTTCTTCTTTTCGTGGGATGTCTGTATTAACATCTAGATCATTTTCAGCTTCAGGAACATTCAATTGTGTCTCTTCTTCTTCTTCTTCCGTCCTTAGCCACCGGCCGTCAAAGCAGTCAGTGGCCATTACGCCTAGTGGCGTCTTAGGGCAACAGCAGATAGGTCTTCTTTGCCATTGTTTCCCATCACGCCTAGTGGCGTCTTTAGGGCAATGGCAAATCAACCCATTTGCTGTTGTTTCCGTAATCGAAGTGACTGGCAAACGGGTGATCAGCCCGTTGGTAATTGTGTCTGTGGTGGTTCCTTATTCAGAGTTTCTCTGAAATGCTCTGCCCATCTTGTTTCCTGTCCCTCTACTGTCATGATGAGATTTCCGTGCTTATCTCTTACTAATGTAATATTGTTTGCACCTCGTTTTCCACTGATAATTTTAGTTATTTTGTATACTGTGCTTTGTTCATTTCTCAGTGCTGCCTCTTCTGCCTGTCTTGCAAGGTCATCCAGAAATGTCCTTTTGTTAGCACGGGTTTGGCGTTTAACTTCCTTGTCCAGCTGACTGTACTGTTAACTATATATTGCCTTTAACCTGGGAGACTTAGCTTCTGATTTCTTTCTTTTCATTTCTTTTCTCTTCGCTATGGTGTTTAGCGTATCTGGTGTTATCCAGTCTTGGTTCTTTCTTTCCTGGAATCCCAAGCATGACTTGCTGCTTTCCTTGTATATTGTTGAGATGGTGTTGAATCTCTGGTCAACATCATCGGTCTCTGTTCTTTCCTGGCTTTTGATAATCTCATATCTTCTCTTTACGTCGACCACGAAAGCTTTTCTGGTGAGGGGATCCTTCAGTTTCGTGATGTTGTATCTTTTCTGTTTGACTGCAACTGGTCCAGCAGCTCTGAGTTTCACTTTCAGTCTTGCTACTACTAGGTGATGATCACTTCCCACATCTGCGCCTCTTCTTACTTTCACGTCTTGTAGTGCATGTCTCCATCTGCCATTGATCCTTATGTGATCTATCTGGTTTCTGTCTCGTCCGTTTGGTGATTCCCATGTTAACTTGTGCACTTCCTTGTGTGGAAAAAGTGTTCCTCCAATGACCAGGTTGTTAATACTGCAGAAGCTTATTAATTTGTCCCCATTCTCATTTGCTGTTCCACTGCCGCATTTCCCCATTACTCTTTCGTTATAATTATTGTGTGCTCCCACTTTCGCATTTACGTCTCCCATTACTATAATGAGATCGTACCTGGGTGTAGTTTCCATTTCTTTTTGTACCTGTTGATAGAACTCGTCCTTGATCTCTTCATCGCTGTCATTTGTTGGTGCATAGCATTGTATAATTGTGGTGTTGGTGAACCTCCCTCTCAGTCTTGCTCTTATCAGTCTGTTGTTGATGGGTTTCCATTCCAGTAAAGACCTTTCCATTCCTTTCTTCAGGATAATGGCTACACCTTCGTTGTGCTGACCATCCTCTCTGCCAGAATAAAGTACTGTTTCCCCTATAGCTGTTTTTATTCTCCCCTTACCTGTCCATCTGCTCTCGCTTATTCCCAGGATATGTATCTTGTAGTTCCTCATCTCTGCTGTGATTTGTCTCAGCTTTCCTGCCTCATTCACAGTTCTGACGTTCCAAAAACCAATTCTGGTTTCGTGTTTTGCGGTCGGGGCATCCGTTTTCATGCCAGTGGCTTCCTTTCGGCTTTCACCACTGTCAGTCATACGAGCCTGAGACTCCGGATGTCCGTCCCGCAGCAAAGTTTTTCCACTTATTGTTGTTTCCGTAACGTGCGATTTTTTTTACATAGACAGGGGTGTCAGCCTTGTGCTCAAACCCCCAACCTGGAGGACCAGAGTACCAGCTTTTGTCTGACCCCTACCCACGCAGACCAGTCTAGCTTGGTTGAACCTACCAGGAGTAAATCTCCCACTGGCATAGCTCTGGAGATTGTCAGGGTACACAAGACGCCATACCGCTATAAGGTATAGGTACCATTAATGGAAGGAACGACTAAGTGAGTAAGTATATATACACATCGTAAATGACGTGACGACTTATTGATAAATGATACCTAACCACTCACTTTTATTCTGTGAAGTAGAAGAATGCATGGAACATTTATTTTCTGTTTTAGTACACTTGGTAGCAATAATAAAATTAGATCTTTAAAGCTTGCAGTTTCCTGTACTTGTTCTTGGTGCATTGGTCATGAATAGTGTAAAGTATCAGCGCCACTTCTGGACCTTTCGATATGTTCGTCATTGGTTAGATAACGTTTCATACGCTCATACACACATCACGTATACATTATACAGCGTGTTCTTAAAGTCCACGGCAGGTATGGGAGGCTAAGAGCCAGGGATCCAGACCTCCAGGACGACCCAGAGTCCGATGGGAGGACAACATTAGACAATCTCTGAAGAACCGAGGATTATAATAAAAATAGGCCCGGAGGAAGACAGCCGATAGAATAGTATGGCGCTCTTTCTTCCAAATCTCTATACCTCACGGTAGAAGATGAACGACTAAGAAAGTAAGTTCTTAAAGTTCCAGTGAAACTTTAAACTTTAATAACTCTGGATGAACACACGACAGAGGCACAAAATAAACAGCATATTAAAGCATAATTTATGCATTCTTTAAAATATTAGTGTTATTAATTTATAATTTTAAAAAAAATTATGTAACTGGTTGAAAATGGTGACAGTAAAAGGAAAGGTTAAGTGTGTGGTGGTAAATGAGACTGAATGATATATCACGAAAGATGGCAGTTATGTAGAAGCCTGAAAATTTGAACTATATTGATAAGTTATGTTAAAAAAAAAAATGCCGTTACAGTGTGCTTCTGTCATTCATTGGCGGGTCCAAGGGGGTGGCGACGAGGCGATCACCCCTCCCTTGGGACTTTGAAAACCTTTATAACATATCTCATCATCATCAGCTGCCATCTCCACAACGAAGGTTGGCTGTAAAGGATCTCCAACGTCTTTTGTCTCTTGTCTTGGTGGTGCACTCTGATAAGACTCTTTCCTGTCCATCTCTTGATGTTATCTTCCCACTTACAGCGCTGTCTTCCCCTTGCACGTTTGCCTTCACCTCTCCCTTCTATTATGGTCTTCTGCAAGGTGTTATGCCTTTTTATGTGGTCAAAGTATTTTAGCTGCCGAACTTTGATCTCCCTCATTGTAGTGGATTTGATGGTATTGTATGATTGTGATATTACTTAGTGTGATGCATGAGGTCAGCTGTGAAGGCTCCTGAGATAAATGTAGCTGTGAATTGTCAGAAGGCCCTTCTTGCTACCACTACGACCTCACACCTATCTTTTTTTTTATCTAATGAATGTGGCTACGTTAAAGTTCTAGGGTAATGATATGTAATGTGTTGTGGTAGTGTACATACACACACACAGATATTTAACAAATCTAATAATATTAATAAAATGTTATGACACACTGAACTAACTCAAGCTGTGTAAAATTTTTGATAATAAATTTTCTTTAAGTTTATTTGTTCTGAACCAAGGTTTTATTTTGGTCAGAACATATGAAAGGTTTTGCAATTATTAATGAAATGCATGAATATATGGCATAATAAATGAAAGGAGTGTACATATGGATTTTACAATACTAGTTAATATTACTACTGTTTATAGTTGTAATTTTTATGGGAGAACGTTTAATGGATGTGCTGTTGGGGTGGCCTCATCACTCCCTGTCTATGGCGACTACACATTGTCCATTTATTGAGGGTATTATAATTGGTGTGTTAGAAATTAAGTTGGTGAGTATTCAGCAGTCCAGACGCTCACGTATCTTGAATGAGTAATCTGGTGCTGGAATCAGGTGGCCCCACCTCTCCGTGCTTGGGGGCAATATCAGGCTGCTCTGCCAAAATATAAACTGCACGGGTCCACTCTTGTAATATTCAACACCTCATTTGACACCACATTGGTGCCAAATAAAAACTCACAGTTCTGCAATAAAGTATTGGTCATGTGTCAGAATTCCATCCTCTAAACCATTTCTGGACACAACACCACACACAACAATAACACCACATAGACGGGTCAGATCTCTTTGACCATACAACACATCTTACCAAGTTGGTTTCACATAGGATAAGTTCTCCCAGACTACATATTCTGAAATATGTTCATTAGCTTCCTGCCTTAGAATAGGATAGGTGATATGTTCCACTGATCTCAACACTTGATCTGTCTTTCATAATCCTTGCTGGAGTTTATGTATTTTATTTGTCTCTAGACCCTGAACTGGGGCGGGGGGTCTAGAGCGAATCCTTACTTGTTGTAAGGGATAGATTTTGATATGGTAGTATCAAATCACTCGAAACATTAAACAAATATTAAAATATACAAAGAAATACTTTCAGTCTTACCAGAATTATGAATATAGAACACAGTTATCTGCTAGCAAAACTCAGCTGAGCTGCTGGCTTTAGCATGGCGTCCCTCTAAATATTTCAATTAGCTTCTGGGAATTACACCACTAAATAATTCACTGTGTCTACTAGGACAACTTATGACGAATGGCAAAAATGCGCGTCTGAGCGCCGATAATATATTCATCTATGGCCAATCACCGCCTTTTTCTTTTCAAATTCAAACCTCCTACCAAAAAGTCATTTCAGTCATACCTCAGTCAAGTATGCATTATTGTCTGTTGGTCCGTCTGTCTCTACTTGCGTTTCACAAAAAAACACACTTGTTTTTTGAACCAACTCCGCCTTCCCCTACACAATTTTGCCTTTAAAGTTATTTTTAGCCACAGTTCACCATCCCATCCCGCCTCTTTCATTCCAACTAGATTTTAGCACTTGAGTCTCAAGGCTGCAGTTTTTGAAAATTAGGGACCTTTTTTGTTTCAATGCAGACGCTCGCTGATATGAACAACACAGTCTTTTGTCAATATCTTTCTTATTATCTCTCCGTCTGTATAAATGAAAGCATATTTTTTCACTGCTCAAGATGGGCCATCCGGCCAGCTAGGTTTTATATTCCTAACATTATTATTAAGAAAAAGTTACTTTTCAAGGTTAGTTGGTTTTTCGAAATATTTCTAGCATCTTCTATACTGCGTTTGCCGCTGAATTCAAATAAACGGACTAAGTTATCGCAAAAGCGTCCAAGAAATGACTGTTGCGTATAATAGCTAAGGTCCCTTTTGTCGATTTCTTTACCTTGTGTCAACTTGGGGACGTGACTTTTTCTCCTTTCCCCACCAATTGCGTCTTTTAGCCTTGCTAGTTTCAAGCACGCGTTCAGTCAGATTTTTCCTTTTGATCTCCGTTCTCATCCCGTTCCAAGGGTAACGTTTTGCCTTCACGTTTAACAATTTAATTTCCATGGCGGGTGATGACCCGCGGCGTGGGCGATCATGTATTCTAGTAGCTTACGCATTAGTTTTTATCCCTACGTTGTATCATTGGAGATATTTTAACGTTGTATCATGGTTAATTTTATGACACTCATTAGTTCTCTTTTCATACCTAGATTTTCTGGGACCTCCTTATTTGTTTTCTTCTCTTTCCATGTGATACGCCCCATTATTCTATATATCCACATTTCTTCTTCTTCTTCTTCGTTCGCCCTGAAAAGGACGGTGGTTGCGTTGTGTCTGTTTACGCCTAAGCTGTGATATCTGCACCTTTCGGTCGACACATCCGACTTCAGCACGGCATTTTTTAGGGACCGGGTTTGCCTTCCCATTGCGATCCGCACTCGCTCAGCCAGACTGCACTGCTGCAGAATGTTTCCAGGACCACCACGTGGAGGTGGAGTGCGGTCTTGACCAGCTCTAGTTCGCTGGTCCTGATGCAAGCAGTACAGCTATGGGTCGCTGACTGCATTCACTATTGCTGCATCCACATTTCAAGAGCCTCAATTCTTTCTTCCAAATGCTTATTCCATCGTTCATGTTTCTGCACCATACAGAAATGCAGAATATATATAACACTTTATGATTCTCAGTTTTAATTTGTGAGATAACTGTTTAGATGTCAGTATATGTTTCATGTTGTTGAATGTAGCTTTGGCCATTCCTATTATCTTCTTGATTTCTGTTTCACATCTGCCATCTTCTGTTATTATATGACCAAGATATACGTAGCTATTGACTTGTTCCAGGATTTTCCCATTTACACTTATCTTTAATGTGGGTTTATCGTCTGTTTGGCTAATTATCATAGTTTTTGTTTTCTCAATATTAATGTCGAGTCCATATTCATGACTTATACTGTTCACTTGCTTCACTAGTTCTTGTAACTCATGTTCGCTTTCAGCTAACAACACGGTATCATCTGCATATCTAAGGTTGTTTATTGACCTTCCACTGATGTTCAGTCCTGGTATTTCCTGTATCTGTTTGAAAATTTTTCGGTGTATAGATTAAATAGGCAGGGGGACAGCACACAACCTTGTCTGACACCTCTTTTTATGTCTATGTATGGTGAATAATTCCTTCCAGATCTTACTGTGGCAGTTTGCTCCCAATAAAGGTTACTGAGTATTCTTATATCTTTTCCATCAATACCTTTGTCTTCGAGGCATTCAATTATTTCTCATGATGGACTCTGTCAAAAGCCTTCTTATAGTCAATGAAGCACATGTACATACTTTTTTGGACCTCTGTATATTTGTCTGCTAATATTCTTAGACAAAATATTGCCTCTCTTGTTCCACTGTTCCGTATAAAACCAAACTGTTCTTCTTGGATTTCGCTGTCTACCTTACTTTTTATTCTTTCCTGTAAGATTTTGAGCAGTATCTTAATTGCATGACTCCTCAGGCTGATTGTTCTTATCTACTGCTCCAGTATTGTTCCCACACTTGAGACTTAAATGTAAGTAATTGTTAGGTCGTACGACGGACGAATTAAAACATGTCTGACACTGGACAATGGAAAGTACCCTAAAAGTTAGGAACGTAGTTTGCAAGTAATTCTAGGTGGCGGGACAATGAAAGATAATAAAGGGAACCGCCATACAACAATGAGACAAAAGACTTCACTCGAGCCGCAAAAAAAAAAAAAAAAAACAACAACAACCGGATTTTGTGACAAGAGGCGGATAATTTCTGTATCGGGCGGCCAATCCCAAATAAAAGAAATGCTATGCTATGATATAAAATATATATGAATTTTTATCAAATTGTGTCTCTTTGTGGATGTACCTTACTTTTATGTAATTATGTTATAAATAGTTATATTTAAAAAAAAAAAAAGAATATTTTTGAGCTATTGTGAAATAAAACTATCAAGTTGTCACATTATTTTTCAAAATTCAGTAATATGTGTAAATAAGAAACGGAGGGGGGAGGGGGAAGCCTTATCATTCTGGTGTATCGCGCCTCCAATGGACAATTCCTAGATCCGCCAGTGCCATATGTACATCAAAACTTATTAAAGTTTAAATCTGTACAATGGGTTTAGGGTCATCCTTGTCGTAGATTTTAGATAGGAGAATTAAGACTTGGGTTGGTCCCTTCTAAATAGACTTAGAATAGGTGATAGACACAGTTAGAGTTAGTAAAAGAAATAGATTCCACGAGTGAGATGATAGAATGTGATATAGAGGCTGTCTCTGAAAGCGAAAAAAAAAAATTTCTTCTCTCTCTCACCTATCTTCTACGACAGCTTTAGCGTCAGACAGTCTAAACACATATATATATATTACCTATAGTTCTATCTACTCACGGGCACGCACATACACGTGACGACAGTTCAACACACAGACGTGGGAAAACTATTCACTGAATATAATATATATATATATATACTAGAACGAGCTGACCAACACGCTGATTAATTCCAAGAGAAATTTTAATTATCATTTAAAATTTCTTCACAACACATAGAAATTACATCAAAACATATACAAATAGTCATGAAATATCAAGAGAATGCTACCAGGATGATAGCCCCGTTATGATATTAACTCTAGGTTTAGCCCACAGCCCCGTTGTGAGACAGATGATGGCCCAAAGAGTCACAAATACATATGGTTAGGGTCTAATATTTCTTCCCCCTTTAAGGTATGAACAGACTGGATACTCTGATCTAGTATAAGGGAATATATAGATATATAGTTAGCGATACCTTGCATAAAGAAATGTTACAATTGTGAGTGAATCAACAAAGAACATCCCTCAGTCTACTTTCACTCGGTTCTTTCATCAGGGCCCTGTCGTGCATTTCTCACTTTCTTACCCTATAACTTGCCGTTGTTCACCGTCTGGCGCACGCTATGACACAATCTGTTTTATCGTTTGGTGAAGCGAATACCCAGCTCTGCAGATCTTGGTTTCGTCCAATTTGTCCGGGGAGCGTTCTCTTCAGGCGATAAGTTTATTCAGCTTTTAAGTTAGTGTCACTTGAATCAGTTTTGGATAAGCAAGTTTAAACGGGCACACACAGTCAAAAAAACACGAGGGTTCCCTTAATTTGGAAAGACAGTCTTGGTTCACTATACACTTTTTCAATACTTGTCGGAAATATTAATGTTACTTCTTGTAATGATTCTCGCCGCTAGGCAGCATGTATATTTGAGTTTACAGTGAAGAAATAAAGTCTGGCTCAAAGGCCCAGTATAAACATTTTGTCTTTAGAAAAAAACCGTTAGTGGGATTGGTATTACTGTCTATCTCTGATGGCACGTGCACTGTCAGACCAGTGTTACTTGAAAACCCCCCACGTGGTTAAAGATAGAAAATGTCTATTCTTCTCACAAGTATGTCTCTTTACTACTAAACGCCGGCAAGTTCTGGGTCACCCCAGTATTCACTACATAAAATGGAAAAAGCACATATAAAATAATGATACATACTATGTATAAAGATATAACTTATATTTTAAACTGCAAGCGTAGAGCTTATCATTTTACACTTCCCGTGAAATAGTTATATTATAAAATCAATCATCATGAATTTGAAATACGTATAAATATATTTCGTCACCACACATGAGACATCTAGCAGTTATAAGTTAGTTTAGAAAATATATCTCGACTGAGTAGTTAGCAATTAAATTAAATTCATTACGGCTACATGTTTGTTAAGCTAGAAATATAATTTATTCTGTTTTCCACTGTAACTCGTCACTAGAAAATAATACATACTTATAAATTTAATCACTCTGCACAAAAGAACTAGTAAAATATGAAATAAGCGACTTAACACTTTAAACACTTCACAAAATACTAGAATATAGTATATAATATTTTACCTCACACAGAACTACAGGTAGTCGCACAACTTAAGAATTATATGCTTATATATATGGAAGTCTAGAAGTTCGACAAATTGTCGAAACAAACTGAGAACTTCGCTATACAGCTTATACTGTTCCGAGCGACCTGTCTACTGCGAATTTAAGAGTGAGAATGAAAATAAAGTTTCAAACTTGGGTTAATATCTTAAAATTAGACAAAGGGCCCCAACTTATTTCGCCAAGCGAAATTATCTCCCCTACTCCCAACACTTACGTCAGCTTAACGCGTGTCGTAACTGCCACCTACTGACCGAGATGTACGCGTGTCAGTTGCAACTCTCAGACAACCGTCTGCAGCGCGGAGCGCAATTTCACACTTCGCCGGACTATCCCGACGAAAACTCACGCAGTTGCTGCAAAAGGTAGACAATCCGTCGGCCTGCCATGTCCAACGGAGCGAATTCTCACACCCCAGGCCCAGAAATCTGGTCAGGCAGCGCTCTGACCGGGGAAACTGCAGACGTTTTGTCTGGCGAGAACCGTATATTCACAGCTATGGTTCGACCGGCAGAGACTGACATCTACGTAATCGAGTTTAGTCAGCATGAGATAGAAAGACGGTAAAATTTCGAATGGGAAAAGAAAATATTATTCGCAAACTAACGAATGCGAAAAAATTATATATATGAAAAAGGGTAAAGAGTGACAGCAAAAATTAGAGGACCCGAGTGGAAGAAAGAGGAAAATGTAGACAATTTATAGAACATAACTCCCTATGTGACAATCCTGTATACGTAATTCTATGAGCTTGTTGTTATATTGTCTCTCTCTCTCTCTGTGTGCTATGGTATGACATTTCAGATTGGACATCCGAGATGTCGATCGATTTGTTGTCGTTCTGATCAAACATCTGAAAGAAATTAATGCCAAGTCGCTGTATCTTCACAAGCATTGTCTGTTTCTGGTATTAATGATCTTGCCTCATCTGGTTTTGGTTGTCATGGTTATCACGCAACGCATCTTCTTCTCCTTGGACCTTTAGCCATTGACTGACAAAACCGTCTGTGACCGTCACGCCTGGTGGTGCCATATGGCAGCAACAAACTGTCTTTGCTTTGCTCGATCGGTGGCCATCTTTCGCGCAGTGCCCCAGCTCTGGTTCATGCTTTGCATGTCGGTCTCTACAGTTTTCACTAAATTGTTTTGGTCGGCCCCTCTTTCGCCTTCCTTCTGGGCCTATAGCACGACAGTTCTTGTGATGGTATTGTGGACTCTTATGGGTACAAACCAATTCCAGCATTTGCCCGTTATGATGGTATGCATATCTTCTCGGTTGATCCGTGTAAGCAGTTCTTGATTGTAGAAGGCAATGCATCAGTCAGGTTGCAAGTTCGAGTACCTGTTCTTGTCTCTCCACTGCATTAGTTCGGCCTGTCTGTCTAAGTATACGGAAATCTAAGAGCAAACAGGAATGACAGACACCAGTTTTGAGATCAAGATGACGATGGAAATGGGTCGGTCATATTCTACATATCTAAAGTTTTATAGGGAAAGATAATCAATGGAATGGACTGTATGTGAGTATAGGAAAAGATTTAGACCCAATGATAATGAAGGCGGAAATTTGAGGAAGAATTCCAGAATGAAAGAAAGACAAAAACCTGAGTTAGAGATAAAGGACCAGAAGGAATAGACCGTTTTCTCCTCTGCCCTCTATGCTTTCAAGCATCGCAAAGACTGATGATGATTATGATATTTTTCTAGTTCTACACGTCTGACTGATTTTGTATCATCAAACTTCATTACGCATGTTAATCATTAAAAAAAAATGGCTTGACTGCCTTGTTCAGTTCTTAACGTTGTGTGTTTGTTTGTCCTCCACCCTTTAGTTCTGTTCATATGCGTTTACAAAAATAGTTTTCTGTCGCTTCTAGTTAAACTCCATGTTGACGTCTGAAAGTGTCGAAAGAGAAGAATTTAAATTATGTATGGTAATTCAATTCCTGACGTAGTCGGCCAACATTTTGTAGCAGTCAATGCGGATTAACCATTTCGATATCAGTCTTAAAAAAAGATTCAGTTCTTATCTATCATCATCATCATCATCCTCAATCATCATTATCATCAACTTCATCATCATCATTACCACCACCATCATCATCACCACCATCATCATCATCATTACCCTTCAACTGCCCAAAAAAGCATAGACCTTCAGCAAATGTATACCAGTACTTTCTGCCCCATGACATTCACTCAAGATCTTTGAAACTTAATTTGAACGGACTCTGAAGAATCTGTCAAAGCGAGGGTTACATGTTATTTCAGGGTTGGTATATTTCGTGACAAAGAATCGTGGAACAAAGCATATGAAGGGTTTGAATCACACAGGTGCATGTTTCATCTGAAGTATCTTTGTTTGAATTTAAATTTTAAAAATTACTGGTCATATATGGAGAATAGACGCAGAAAGATTAAATGGTTTGCGGTGAAAAAAAATTACAACAAAACCTTCAAGCTTATAAAAGGCGCAAAAGTGGCGGATCCATATGGCATTCCCGCAGAGGCGTTCATGGCAGACATTTAAACCTTTATAGAGATATTATACAAATTACTTACTACAGTCTGGGAGATAGAAAAAATACCAGTAGAATGTAAAGAAGGATCTTGTCAAGTTGCCTAAGAAGAGAGATTTATAAGAGTGCAGGAATTACAGTGCCAGGAAAAATATTAAACAGGATCACTGATAATTACTCAATTAAGAGATGTTTTGGGACAGTCATGTAGCCACACCAAGTCATGGAATATATGTTTTTTAATCATGACAATAACATCACGTAGATCTAGACGAATACAGTTACATCGAAAAATGAATCTTCATAATGTAGTTAACACACCATACGGCCCTTACACATCCTGGCCTACAAAATCTCTACTCCTGCAAAGATCACGGCATTATATAATAATTCATGCCTACATCTCTACTCCACATCAGTGCAGAAAGAAAAATAATAATAGAAAAATCTCTAAAGTATACTGGAATGGAACTCTCCTCTTTACATTGGATTTGTGCACTATGACAAGGCATTTGGCAGCGTGTTGTTTTACCTCTTTTGTGACATGGACCCTTTTGATTGCCAGGTGAAGGCTGCGCAGGCATCCCTTCTGGGACCACCTCAAAAAAACATATGAAAGCATAAGAATCTACTGTAAAAAAATCCCTGCGGATTTTCACACATCACTCAAAAACAGTTCATTTATGTACATGAACCTCCTAGAATAAATTCATGGGCCGCAAAAGGGTCCGTGGATCACATATTAAGAAATCCTGGTGTAGACGGAGAACAAATAATGGAGGAAACCTGAGTCCTGCGAGCAGTCAAGAAATTAGTAAATAAATAAATAAAGGTAATTAAAAGGTACTCGTTTGACATAAAGGATGACACTAGACAACAGAAAATAAAATATAAGTGATAGGCTTACCGGGAATGGAACCTAGGACCAACCAAATAGCGCCATCGCTTTGCTGTGATAGTACATCGTGAAAGGACGCTCAGCCAATTTTGCACCCCAAAAAAGTGCATTATTGGCTGAGGTCATTCTCATGACACCCACACAACTATGGTATATATAGGACCTGTGGACGGCCCAGGCAGTTTAAAGACGCAATCACTAATATAACTTTCCTATCAGCAAGTATAGACCAAATAAAGGCCGAAATACTTGTGTCCAGTAATGTGTAGTTGAAGACGTATAACACAGAATAGACGAATAGATTGAAGTCACGGATGGGTGAACTGTTAGATAAATACTGGAGGAAACCTGAATCCTGCGAACATTATACTTTCTTTTCTGTTGTCTGATGCCATCCTTTATGTCCAACGAGTACCTGTCAATTACCTTTTTTTTATTTACTAATTTATTGACTGTTCGCAGGACTCAGGTTTCCTCCATTATTTCAGCAGCTCTCAGCTATGGGATATCGACAACAACAGAAACATGGCCCTGAAACATGGAGAACCACAAAAACAATTAAAAAGCTACATGCTTTCATAAATGGGTGCTCACGTAGAATAGAAGGATTAAAACAGTACGACAAGATCACTAATGTGGAAATGATGATAACAACCAAACAAGTGCCAGTGGAATAACAAAATATAACACAAACATTTTAAACACAGGCTTTTAATACACTAAAAAGCCACAAATAATTTTTCACGGAGTTTATAGCTTGCAGTAAAAAAATGTAACATCAAATTGACAAAAAGCGTGGGGCGCTTAAGCGCTTATCATATATTTTATCCATAAGTGTCTAATGAAGTATAAAGCAGAGGTTAATTTCATGTAGAATCAGCGTCCCAGGCTTTTTGTCAATTTCACGTTAAATTTTTTTACTGCAAGGTATAAAACTCAGTGAAAAATTATTTGTGGCTTTTTAGTGCATTAAAAGCCTGTGTTTAAAATATTTTTTTATATTTTTACATTTTCTTCTTTTTAGTGTTATTTTGTTGTTGTTTGTACATTTAAGTCAAATGTAATCGATCCGCTAATGACATTATCAGTTTGGGATAAACGAGTCCAGAGCACAGGAGGCGGATTTCATTAATCAGTATATTACACGGAAAGTTAATATTTTTTTGTTTGTTTTATTTAAAAAAATTTTTTGATAAGAGTTGTAAATTAAATTTTTTTAAAAATGTAGTTGTCAGTTGCGTGCATGTCTGTGCACGCGCGTGCGATAGTGTGTGTGTGTAGAGGGGGGAGGGAGGAGAAGTTTCAATATTTCTCTCAAGAAAGACAATCTTGTTGGAAAGAATACACATAGATTATTTGCAGTTATCGTCCATTTCACTGATGAAGCAATACAAACAAACATAAATTAATATTAACTTTAATGTTATTCATTTTATTATTTTTACTACTGATCATTGTATTGTCATCGGGAATACACTACCATGCCAAGTTTCAGAGCTATTGCTCATCTGGAAGTGATAGAAAAATCGATTGCATGATTTGAAGGTGACATACGTTGCAAGTTAAAGAAACGCCTGTAATAAAAAGAGATGAGAAGAAGACGCTGGCGATGGAAAGGACACACATGGAGAAAACCTATTGATAGCATAACCAGACAGGCCTTGTTCTTGAATCGTCAAGGTAAGAGGGGTAGAAGCAGACCAAGGAACACACGGAGAAGAGAACTGGAGACAGACAAGACGCCACGGGACAGGAAAACGTAGCAAAAGTTTGTTGAAGGCCTATGCTTTTTTAGGGGAGCTCAAAGGTGATGTTGACTTGTATTAACACATCTAGAGCCTCACCAATTTAAAAATAAAAAGTAATGGGGGCGTCTTTTCGTTTTTGTTTTATAAAATTTTTGTGAAATTTTAGTTATTATGAATATGAAGACGCACGCACGCACGCACGCACGCACGCACGCACGCACGCACGCACGCACGCACGCACACACACACACTCACACACACACACACCACCCACACAATATATCGACTATATGATTATATAAAACAGGCAATATATAATATATAACAAAATATAAATATAATAAATAATTATTAAACAAGATAGCATATATATATTCCCAAAGCCATTCCATCTTGTCATCTGTTTAGAAACACCAGATGCGCATTTGTGTCACATAAATGTGTCACATTTGTGTTTTCAGTTCACGTAGTAGAGGGAGAAAGAAAGAAAATATGAGACAGAAGGGAGAGAAAGAGAGAAATAGACAGACAGACAGACGGACAGAGAGAAAGTTCCGGTCGTCCAAGTTGAGCTATATGGATGAAGGAAAAACAAATTTTTTTGCGAGTAAAGAAGAACTTTTAATGGGAAATAATCGTTGCGAAGGGAGACAATGAGATTGCTTGTACACTTGAGACAGAAGAAATCTGGTATTCTAGTGTTACGAATTGAGACTTATCAACGTCAGAGTGGCTTAAAATAAGTGGCGGCAATGAACACATCAAACGATGGGTGGTCTTTCTAATTTGTGTCAGTGTCAAGCTGTTATTTTGAACATTTTCTTCTTAATTACGGTTGTGTGTAATTCGACGGAGAAAGAATTTTTAAAGTATAATATACTTACTTAGTCGTTCCCCTTCTACCGTGAGGTGTAGAGGTTAAGTATAATATAAATGTGTGTAATTTTCGAATGTTATGAACTCTTTAGCTACATAAAGTACTTGCTCCGAAGTTTGTAAATAGTTGTGCTTCTATGCTCCTACAAAATCATGTACACCATGAACAGAGTTGGCCCCTGGGATTTTTCAAGGTTTTGGGAAGTCTGGTGATTCCCCCCCACCCCCCCCCCCCCCGGCCCCCCCCCCCCCCCCCCCCCCCCCCCCCCCCTCCCCCCACCCCCCCTCCCCCCCCCCCCCCCCCCCCTCCCCCCCCTTTTTTTTTAACCACGCATTATCGTACGTACTTTTACGAGAGAATTTCATGCTGCTGAGTTGGATCACACTTCGATTTGATGTTCTGTTTCTACAATCTTATTGTAGGTCATATTTTTTCTTTATTCGTGTTCAGTTACAGATGGGGCCTTAATGCGCTGTCATTTGAAAAAGGAATAATAGACATGTCGAAAAACTGTCACTTTTATATTCCTATCTAAAGAATTTTGTTAGTGTCCTGTCACTTAATAAATTCACACCAACTTACAATCTTTTCGTGATGCATTTTCAGGAAATTGCGCGGCCATTAAAACAATGCGTATTTCTTACTCTTTTATAATGCCAGTGTTTAGTAGCATGCATTCTTTTAAAAAAAAAAACAAATTTCTGAAATTGTTCCCATTTATATTAAGCAGCGCTCATCGCAATCTCCATCTTAAACTTAAATGATCAGCCAGAGAAGCGTCACAGCTCAACGTAGATGGAACTTCTATGATTTCGTGCCACTCTTTGCATGTCGTTTGATTTACTTCTGAAGGCAAGTGGAAATGATTGAAATGGCCACATAAGAATTAATGCAGGTCATCACGACATGCAGCAGAAAACAAGCATAACATAATGATTTCCCCTGGATGTTTTGGCGGGTTAGCTGCTCGTAAGCAAATAATTTTTTACATTGGAATTTTCTGTTTCATTGTTTGTGTGCTTGTAATGTTTGTATTTATTTATGTTTAAATACATTTTAGTGCTTCCTGCATGTCGGCGCACCGCCCATAGACCACCTTGACCAAGAAAACAACACCAGGTCTGTAACTTGAGTAAATTTCCTTCGTATGTTGCAAAAAAAAAAAAAAAAATAACCGGTAGTGGAGACACTTGAACAGTCTCGGAACTGCTCAGCTCTAACTTCATTAATTCTCTGAGTTCTCTAGAATCAGTCTTACACCCCCTTGAGTACGTACCACACAGGCTGGTGACCATTTAGTCTACACTTGAAACCCAAGTATTGGTGAATAAGGTTTGAAGATGACATTTCAGGACAGGTCCGAAAAGTGTGTGTGACTACGTGGTTTTACCCCCAACAAAAGTTAGTACCGTGTTTATACAATTAAGTAGTGATTATATTGTAACGTGACTTAACCTAGAGATCACAGAATATTATTCATCATCATCTGTTACCTTTATTGGCTCCTTACGACGCATGGAGCAATCATTGCAACTGGCACTTATGGATGTCGTGAAATTCTACATCCACATATATAAATTAAAAGGACAATATAAGGTCTAACAAATAAATTTAATAAAAGGAAAGAAGAATGGTAAAGAACAGTGCTGTCACAATGACTGTACGCGAAATCCCCTTTGTGTTCTCCTGCGTCTGCAAATTGTAACGTTTCACGTTGATAGTAAAGCCTTCTGCAGTATACACGCGTTTCCCAAACACACTAAAAAATGTACTCCATTTCTAAGAAAAACCTTGAAATACGCACGTTGACCTAGAATTAAAATTCCATTCATGTCTTTTTCTACACTATGTTACCAAAAACAAAAGACAGATGGGCTAAAAATAGAGAGAAGGGAGGAGCAGAAAGCAGGCACAGGCAATACTAAACACGAGTCGCGCGATACACAATTGCTGCCATCACGCGTGTAAGGCCACAAGCACTAGCTTTTTTTCAAATCGACAGTGATAAAAACACTACCCATACCAGAGTTAGGTTTTAAAATCCTGAGAAACGCTTATTGGGAATTATGACATTATACTGGTTTACGTTTGAAAACATGACAGTACCCAGACACCCTAAAGTTTGGAAGTGAGGAAGTGGTAACAGCACGACTATCCTAGAAGAAAATGCATATTAGCTCTATTAAATATATATATTTGGGTTCCTTAGGACGTGCTGACAAATAATATGTTAAACGTTACGCAAATAGTCTAGGAATTACCAAATTATAGCCAAAATAAAATAGTGAGGGTGTCAGACAACACCAAAATCAGAATCGCTCAGTGGCAGAATTTTAGGCCACCATTGTACGGGAAATGAGTCTCCATGTTAACTCCTATTTGATTGGAGCGCAACAAATGTAAGGCTAAACACGATTAGTCGGACTATAAATACTATCTTGTGTTGTCAGGGGAAACGTGAGAAGGGGTACTTTTTTGAAAAGATGTGTAGACATGGCCTGATTGGGTAGAGCTGCGAATATACTCAATTCAGAGCGTCTGTTCAGGGCCACATCTTGTAATAAACCTACTAAGAAACAGTGCGTTGAGCACCAGGATATATTTTTCTAAATAAAAGCCTGGGACATCGGCAGATCGGAGTTGTGCTATATTCATTGCCATTCAACGTCACTGTGTAATATTTCCATGAATTGTGGTAAGCTTGAAATATTTGACATCTTTTAATGAAAATTGAATGTAAATTGATACTTATGTCTGTATATATGTGTGGTTCAGTAGCGAACATGAGGTAAAGCCTATAGTGCTCCAGCCTGAACAGAAGGTGTCGGAGGAAAGTAAAACTACATGGAATTGCCAAGCAGTACACTGACACCTAGATTATTGACTAGAAAGAAATAATGCTGGAATTGCAGAGGCGTAGTAACCATTAAGGAGGAATATACTGGTGTAAAGTATTTCAGATGAAGCTGACAGTTGGCATAACGCTCTGAACTCAGGTTTGTTATGTATTGTGCTCAGTGTAGAACTAGAGTATAAATTAGTTCTGAAGTAGGAGGTACAACCTTCTTGTTTCAGGGACCGTGGTCTTAAAGTTATTGAGCAGCACTTGGTCAGAGCTTTGCTGAATCCAGAGTCGGACAGCATACTCCTTGGTCCATTTAGCTATCAGTGAGGTGTCTCCAGAGCACAGGGGAGCAATCGAGCAGAGGAGTCTTTTCCTGCCGCCATCACGAAAGATAAGCTGATGTGGCCAGCTGAGCTCAACATTATGTACCCCCATCTTAAAATGACATTGTAAAATAAAATTAAGAGGGGAATTTAATTGTTTTAATGCCAGGAACTGAGAACATCTCTAATACTAGTTCCAACAGAAACAAACTATTGAAGTCATGATGACAAATACCAACAGAGCTTGAAAAAACAAAACAAAACCAGTATTCCTCATATCACTACTACACAACTGACACACATAGGATACTATTAATAATATATGTCACTACAAGATTCATATTGATAAATTCTGTACATATAACTTGTAATTAAAATTGATTGTGACTCCTGGTTCTCTTTGTATTTGAATCAGGACACATATACATTAATGACAGCACTGAATACATATTGATATTTGAAAAGTTATCAGTGACTCATTTAAGATATTCTCATAGAGTGTTATATGTATGTGAGTGTCACAGTGTTGTCAAGTGTGGTGGAATAAATTATATTGTTTATCTGTCTGTTGTTGTTGTGACTTACACTTCATCATATACATACCCTAGACATATAACGTAGTCATCACAATATTCCAGAATAATTCTGACTGAGGTATACATATGTGGCAGCAAGTAAGGTTATCTATAATACACTACTCTTATTAGATATAGATACCTTCACAGCTGATCTCAGTCAGTACACTAAGTCCCTTATAAATATTTATAACATCCCACTTTACCACAATGGAGAAAGCCTGCATGTGCTTTAGCAGCAGTAGTTTCTGTAGTAGTTTGATGTCCATGATGAAGTTGCCAGACCCATGTACAACCTTTTATTGCTTGCCTTACCTGAAGGAGCAGTAGTTATATCTAGCATACGCCTTCAACAAACTTCCTCTTCCGTGCCATCTGTTCAAGATCTTTCCATGCCCTCTTCATGTCTGTCTCCAGTTCTCTTCTCCACTTCTTCCTTGGTCTCCCTCTACCTCGTTTACCCTGGGAGTTCCAGAACAAGGACTGGCTGATAATGCTACCAACGGGTGTCTTCAGTGTATGTACTATCCACCTCCAGCGTCTTCTTCTCTCCTATTGTCCCATAATCACTTGTCTGGTTCTTGTCATCAGTTCTACATTAGTGATCTTGTCCTCAGTTCTACATTGGTGATCTTGTCATCAGTTCTACATTAGTGATCTTGTCATCGGTTCTACATTAGTGATCTTGTCCTCAGTTCTACATTGGTGATCTTGTCATCAGTTCTACATTAGTGATCTTGTCATCGGTTCTACATTAGTGATCTTGTCATCAGTTCTACATTAGTGATCTTGTCATCAGTTCTACATTAGTGATCTTGTCATCAGTTCTACATTAGTGATCTTGTCATCAGTTCTACATTAGTGATCTTGTCATCAGTTCTACATTAGTGATCTTGTCATCAGTTCTACATTAGTGATCTTGTCATCAGTTCTACATTAGTGATCTTGTCCTCAGTTCTACATTGGTGATCTTGTCATCAGTTCTACATTAGTGATCTTGTCATCGGTTCTACATTAGTGATCTTGTCCTCAGTTCTACATTGGTGATCTTGTCATCAGTTCTACATTAGTGATCTTGTCATCGGTTCTACATTAGTGATCTTGTCATCAGTTCTACATTAGTGATCTTGTCATCAGTTCTACATTAGTGATCTTGTCATCAGTTCTACATTAGTGATCTTGTCATCAGTTCTACATTAGTGATCTTGTCATCGGTTCTACATTAGTGATCTTGTCATCAGTTCTACATTAGTGATCTTGTCATCAGTTCTACATTAGTGATCTTGTCATCAGTTCTACATTAGTGATCTTGTCATCAGTTCTACATTAGTGATCTTGTCATCGATTCTACATTAGTGATCTTGTCATCAGTTCTACATTAGTGATCTTGTCATCGATTCTACATTAGTGATCTTGTCATCGGTTCTACATTAGTGATCTTGTCATTAGTTCCACATTAGTGATCTTGTCATCAGTTCTACATTAGTGATCTTGTCATCAGTTCTACATTAGTGATCTTGTCATCGGTTCCACATTAGCGATCTTGTCATCAGTTCTACATTAGTGATCTTGTCATCAGTTCCACATTAGCGATATTGTCATCAGTTCCACATTACCGATCTTGTCATCAGTTCTACATTAGTGATCTTGTCATCGGTTCCACATTAGCGATCTTGTCATCAGTTCTACATTAGTGATCTTGTGATCAGTTCCACATTAGCGATCTTGTCATCAGTTCCACATTAGCGATCTTGTCATCAGTCCTACATTAGTGATCTTGTCATCGGTTCCACATTAGCGATCTTGTCATACCGTTTAAATCCTTTTATTCTAAGCAGACACACATTTATGAAAGTCTGTAGCTTTTTGGTTGTTGTTTATATTGTTCTCCGTGTTTCAGAGCCATACAATATTACTAAATTGGCATTTCAAATGAACATTATGATTTTTGTGTTGAATTTCTGTTTCATAATACAATGAAAGCTGCTCTAGTATTTTGTATTCTTATTTTGATATCACTGTATGCCTCTCCAACTGTGTCTATATTGAACCAACTGTAACATTCTCACAAAACTACAAATCTTCAATAACACAATATTCACTTCCAATGAAGCACACGTGTAGCAAGATATTACAAGGACCTTCTATTTATTGTTTCGTTAAGTTGAATACAGAGATGTTTGTTCAGATTTTCACTTAGCTTATTCATTATATTCTTTGACATCTCATGAATTCCACAATTGATGGTGCATAAAATTGGCGGTTCGTCTTAGGCGTTTCTCATCGCCTTACTATTACTTTTAAAAAAATGTTATTGGCGTGCTGTCAGTCTGTTGTTATTTTCCATGCGGAGTCGGCATATTTTACTGTTTGGTTATCTACCCGGCGGACATATATTTAAGAAAACGTTGCTGTTTGTTAATTTAGTTCTTATAATTGTCTAGGGAACTGTTACTACAGAAAGGAAGGAAGGTGTCTGCTGCACGTGGACCTTTTGACAGTAGTGTTCACATATGTGAGATAATGTTGAGTAAGTGAGTTAACATAAGGGCACAAGTTGGTGTCAGTGATTCTCTCACTTATCAGACTACCAAATCTTGTATTTTTATGGCGAAGAATAAACTCTCTTTTTACCCAGTTTTTCTAAAGACGTTGTAGTAGTAGTCAACTAGTAATACAAGGAGGGAGAGTATGTTTGCTGAACAGAATATACAATAATCAAGGCCAACACTTCTCTTAAATTTACCGCGCAGACGGTTAGTGAATGCAGGTACACACTAAGACACAACATTATCCTCTATAAGAGCCGGGGGGAGTCCCAGCTCTCCTTCATTGTCTCCTTCCACTCTGTGGCGAGAGGTTTTATTTGGCTCTTGGATCAGTATAGTACTGACAATTACAGAAATAGAATTTCTGCAGAAAATGGTGAAGTCCCAGTGTCTGAGAGGACTACTGGTATCACAAATTAGTTACGGCTGTGAATGATCTGATCTCGAAACAATAGTATAGAGGAGACCGACATAAAGCGCCACCTCTGCTGTGTAACTAATTGTGATATTAAACAAAGCAAGGAAACAGATTTTTACTTAACAATGATAAAATTGACAAGTCGTTCAAAATACAATTTCCTTATATTTTATTTAGTATATATACACTATCTACTCTTGTGCTGAAAGGTGAATGTTGCAAAAAAATGGAATGAAATGAATTGGTAAGTTTACATATGATTTACAAATATTTATATTTATAAATATTACAACACGTTTTCCAATTATAGGAACAAAAATTATATCAGCTGTGCTGTTAATTAAGGATATAACGTTTATCAGCTATGCTGTTATTTACGTATAATTTATCCACTATGATCTTATTATTGTCTCTTGCTACGCTAATTCACGTTTTCTTCATTGACAGTTCTATGCTCACAATGCCGACAGAAATGGTACTAATGTGTACTCATCTCTCTTAAGTCTGTTCTTCTTTGTTTGGTTCACACCACCGGCAGAGTATCGTTCCTTTAGCCCACCCAAGACTGAGGGGGACCAAAGATGTAGAGTCTGGTCAGCCTCTATGCTCCTGCGGAGTTCCAGGCAGCGGGATTGACTCGAACATACGACCTCAGGTTTTTTTAAGACACAATTAAACCTGTAACAAAGCAAAAATAGGGGCTAATTTCTGTCCTCAAGCCCACCTATTTCTAGTGTGAGTGAAATGAGCGTGTCTCCGATGTATGCATGTGGGATGAATGACAACATGGCTCAGTATGATTTAGCAATAGCGAGACAAGACAGGTGTCTACTTGCAAAACATTCTTTTTGATAAACTAATACATGGATACATTCAATAATATAGATTCAATACATGAATACATTTTATACATGAATACATCCCATAATATAAATCAATACATGAATAAATCCAATAATATGTACACCTAGGTGTGATACAACAATGTCCTTCCCCCTATACTATATCACGCCCTCTCTGACAATAGCTGGTAACATATATCCTAACAATATTGTTATGTTCTTATGATAGGAGTATATGAGACGAGGACTGGTTGGTGATATATCAGGTTGGAGTTATAGGAGACAATAGATTGGAGTTAGATGCGACAATAGATTGAGTCCTGACAAGGACTGTTTTGGTTATATTGCAGTTGGTCTTATCTGAGACAATAGATTGAGTTATAGAAGACAATAGATTGAGTCCTAACAAGGACTGTTTTGGTTATATTGCAGGGTATAGGAGACAATAGATTGAGTCCTAACAAGGACTGTTTTGGGTATATTTACAGTTTGGAATTATCAGAGACAATAGACTGAAGTTATAGACTGACAATAGATTGAAGTATAGGAGACAATAGGTTGAAGTATGAGTCCTATTAGTCTTCGTCTATTCAATCATAATAGGAAATACAATCATTATACTTAATTCCCCCCAAGATACAATCAGTAACCTGATAGGTAGTATAAATGACACACAACAAATACCAACGGTTATCGTAAAAATATTTACCCTCCTAAGATTTTAAACTGGCCAGGTTTTGACGCGACTTAGTGAAGTAGGTTGCAGGTCGATGCCCTCAGGTAAGTTACCATAAATCAAGGTGACAGCTTCTCCCTCTTCAGTCTGTATCTCTGGCGTCAAGTTCGGGGTTGCGTGGTTAGCATAAAATCCGCCCGATTATATAGTCAAGTAACTACTTGAGGAAAGCTTTCGGTTGGTTCCTGGCGGAGCAAGTTGATTGGTTTCCTCCGGTTTTGTACCTGGTCTCATACAGCCTAATTTTATTCAGTTTTCATCGGCCATCTTGCGTGAACAAGATGGCCGTTAATTTATTCTGTCTCAGAGACTGGTGAACGTTGATCGTTGATTGGTTGAAGCAAATCTGTATCTCGACATAGTGATTAACAAAGTAGTGGGTTACACTTCGTTTCACGACATAGCCCCCTCCTTTCCTAGCTGTGACTTGTCATAGCTGACGTGTAAACCCCTGCTGTGGTTAATCCTTTTGCGTCTGTCCTTCCAGAGTACTAGGGTGTCGACTTAAAAAATCAGCTCCTACATTGTCTCTTCCCGGAATGTAATTCACGGTAAAGGAATAAGGCGCAAGAAGCAGACTCCACCTTAACAATCTCGAATTTAGTTTTTTAGATGCAGCCAAGAATGTTAAAGGTTGGTGATCGCTTTGGACAATGAAGTGTGTCCCATACAGATAAGGTGAAAATTTGTTGATGGACCAAATTAGAGCTAAACATTCCTTCTCTATGGTCGAGTAGTTCAACTCAGCTGCATTCAGCTTCCTACTGGCGTAGGCGACTGGTAAAAGTTTCTCCGGCTGGGCTTTTGATTTCTGCAAGAGAGTTGCACCAATACCTATACTGCTAGCGTCCGTTCTTAATACAAATTCCTGTGTGATATCGGGTAGTGTAAGGATGGGTTTTCTGGTGAGTTTTGCTTTTAGCTCTGTGTAAGCTTTTTCACAATCAGCATTCCATTGGATTTTGTCAGGCTGTCCTTTCTTCGTTAAGTTAGTTAATGGTGCACACAGAGAGTTAAAATGGGGTATGTACTTCTGATAGAACCCACATAAAGACACGAATGATCTCACATCTTTCTTCGTTTGAGGTCTGGGTGCCTTCTTTAGCTTCTCTATATTCTTTGGGTCAGGAGACATATGACCTGTAGAAATAGTGTGACCTAAGAATTCCAACTCCTTACAACCGATATAGCACTTGGTTGGACGTGCAGTCAATCCAGTTTCTCTCAGTCTGTCAAACAACATGGAGAGCGCTACTATATGCTCTTCAAATGTGTTTGTAGCAACAAGAATGTCATCCATAAAGTTAGTGATATGGGGATTTTGTAGAGGTTCCAATAATTTCCTCATCATTCTTGAAAAGATACTTGGAGCATTTTTCAGCCCAAAGGGTAGTACATTAAACTCGTAGTGTCCGTCTGATGTACTGAATGCCAGCATTTTCCTAACTTCTGGTTTCACTGGTATTTGGTAGTATCCCTTGCTTAGATCTACCTTCGATAAATACCTAGCCTTACTCAGTGTAGAGAACAGCTGGTTGGTGTCAGGTAATGGGTCCACCTGAGATTCTGTGATCGCATTAAGCTTCCGGTAGTCAATACATAACCTGTGTTCACCACTCGGTTTTCTCAATAGCACCACACTTGAGCTATAGGGAGATTCAGACTTTGAAATAATTCTCTTTTAAGAGATAGTCAATCTCATCCTTGAGTGTTTGTGCTTGCTATTGTTCAGTCCATGTCCGCAGCAATGCTTCCAGTGGACTGTGTATGGGGACGGCAATACAACAACGTTGCCGGACCCACACCTATTTCTATTGTAAGGGGCAGTATACCGAAGTGGGGCCTGTCTCCCTCAACTGTTTGGTACAGCCCTGGTTCCTACCTCCTTTGGTTCGGGTTTGTTTCTGCAGCTTTTTTAATACTGGTTGCTGACTAACCAAATTTTCCAAATGATCCAGGCCATGGTGTTCCGACAAATATCTAGTCGGGGTGGGATGTCTCTCGTCCCCTCTCTGTACAATACGGAGAGTTGCCATGGTTACTGGTGTAACAGTAGACTTGTTGTGATTTCGTTTTCTCGTTATCACTGCTTCTACCTGTTGTTTTCTCTTGTGTATCTTCTTTGTGGGCCTACGTCCGCAACAATGCTTCCCTAGGTCCTGTAACTGGTCTACGCTTCTGAATGAGGTTACCTGGTTACATTCTGAACAGGATTTCATATACCGACTTATGTCTTCAATTATTCCTGGCCAGTAATATCGCAATGCTATATTTTGACCAGTGGCCCCTTTTCCTCTGTGGCCACTGCCTGATGTAGCATGCTCTTGCTCCATAATTTCCTCCCTATAGAATTTTGGCACTACCAGCTGTCCATGCCCTTTAGGTCCTTTTCCAGCTTGTCTGTAGAGTAGGCCATTTTCAATATAGTAGTCTCCTTTCTCTGGAGGGTTATGGGCCTTTGGCAATTTGCCAAAACAAGGCTTCAATGTGCTGTCTGCTGTTTGAGCCTTTTTCATCTTTGTACGATGAATGTTTGTTGGATCTCCCTCCTCCTTTTTGGTGCTCGACCTGGTATGGTTTGCTGCCATGACAACAGGTTTTATTGGGTCACCCAAAAAGACATATTTACATCCTATTACCAGCGGGTATATAGGATCATCACTTACTGCTGCTCTTATCACTCCTTCCACATAGCGAGTTCTCACATTGATCCTTGCTATGGGAAGTGTCATGGTGCCGGTTCCCTGCATTGCCCCTTGTATGTCCACTGTTTCTGTGGTAAGTTGATCAGGGTGCACTAGGGTTGCACTCACGACTGAGTCGAATTCCAAACCTGAATCATATAAGCACTGAATTTTAGTGCCATTACATGTCACTTCCTCACAGACAGGGGGATGATGGAAGTCCTTCTGACTTACTGCCATTTCCTTCCTTCCCTTGTTCCCTGTTGTGAGACACGCAGCGTAATAAGGAGGGTTGTTCCTTCTGCAGTCTGCAGTATTGTGGTTACTCATTAGACAAGTTTTACACCACTTTCCTTCCTTCCGGTAAGGTGTCTTATCCGATCTTAGAGGGTTTTTGTCCTTTTGGTCAAATCTTTGTTTGTTCCTTGTGGTATGGTCTTTTTGTTCATATTTGGTATAGTTTTGTGATGATTTGAAGTTTTCACCCTGCTTCTTCCTATTTCCTAATAATTCTGCCTGAGCTGCTTGATATCTCTCAGCAACAGTTACAATATCTCCCAATCTCTCTGCTCCTTGTTCCATGATAAACTTCCTCATTTCTTGAGGCATGGACTCTTTCACTTGCTCCATCATTATCATTTCTTTCAGGTCCTGACACTTTCCTAAACTACTCCATTTTTCCAAATAGGTTTCCAATCTAGCAGAGAACTGGTGATAGTTTTCTCCTGGAAGAAGTTTAGCTGTTCGGAATTTCTTTCTATATGATTCTGAGTTCTTTTCATATCTCACAAGCAGTGCCTGTTTCAGGATTTCATAATCTTCCTGGTCATCTCTTGAGAGCTTCAAATACACACATCGTAGGCAACACCTCTCAATCCCTGAGATAGTTTAAGACTCCACTTTTCTTTCACTAAGCCATAGGTAGTGGCAAGTCTTTCGTATCTATCCAGGTACGACTCAATGGCGTCTTCTTTCTCAACAAATGGGTCCAGATGAAAATTCATGGCCCCACTTGAGGTGCTCTGGCTGGAGCTACTCTCAGAGTGAGGTGAGCTCCCACCATTATTGCCAGTATTTGCCTGAATTTCAAGCTCTTTTAATCTCAACTGATGGTCTCTCTCTGCTTGTAATTTCCTTTCCTCAGCTTCAATTTTCTTTGCCTCATTTTCAGCCTCCCATTTCTTGGCTTCCATTTCTAATCTTTTGTCTTCTCTCTCAGCTTCTGCTTGCAACCGCCTTTCCTCAGCCTCAAATTTCTTTGCTTCTCTATCAGCCTCTAATTTCCTTGCTTCAGTCTCTAATTGCAACTTTCTTTCTTCCCTATCCATGTGTTTGTCCACTTCTGTTGTGACATACTGAGTAAGAGCATCACCTGTCATATTTAATTCCTTACCCATCTGCATGACCGCAGTCCTGAACTTCACTAGATCAGCCATGGCGTTACTTAGAGAGGGTATGTAAATTTACTATAACCAAATTATTGTAATTAAAATTAATTACTTTAAATGAACAAAAAATTTCCGTGCAACTTTGTGAGCATCAACTATTTACTGAGTACTAAATGGTACTCCTCCTAAGAAAATATTGTTTTAAAAATCCTAAAATAGAATTTTTTTTTTTTTAAATAAAAATTTATTTTCTTATGTTACCTATGGGTGGCACAAGATAGAGTGTAGATAGATGAATAGACTAAGTATGGCTCAAGATATACAGAAATATCCCAGGAACGAGCCCCCAGTGTGGCGAGAGGTTTTATTTGGCTCTTGGATCAGTATAGTACTGACAATTACAGAAATAGAATTTCTGCAGAAAATGGTGAAGTCCCAGTGTCTGAGAGGACTACTGGTATCACAAATTAGTTACGGCTGTGAATGATCTGATCTCGAAACAATAGTATAGAGGAGACCGACATAAAGCGCCACCTCTGCTGTGTAACTAATTGTGATATTAAACAAAGCAAGGAAACAGATTTTTACTTAACAATGATAAAATTGACAAGTCGTTCAAAATACAATTTCCTTATATTTTATTTAGTATATATACACTATCTACTCTTGTGCTGAAAGGTGAATGTTGCAAAAAAATGGAATGAAATGAATTGGTAAGTTTACATATGATTTACAAATATTTATATTTATAAATATTACAACACGTTTTCCAATTATAGGAACAAAAATTATATCAGCTGTGCTGTTAATTAAGGATATAACGTTTATCAGCTATGCTGTTATTTACGTATAATTTATCCACTATGATCTTATTATTGTCTCTTGCTACGCTAATTCACGTTTTCTTCATTGACAGTTCTATGCTCACAATGCCGACAGAAATGGTACTAATGTGTACTCATCTCTCTTAAGTCTGTTCTTCTTTGTTTGGTTCACACCACCGGCAGAGTATCGTTCCTTTAGCCCACCCAAGACTGAGGGGGACCAAAGATGTAGAGTCTGGTCAACCTCTATGCTCCTGCGGAGTTCCAGGCAGCGGGATTGACTCGAACATACGACCTCAGGTTTTTTTTAGGACACAATTAAACCTGTAACAAAGCAAAAATAGGGGCTAATTTCTGTCCTCAAGCCCACCTATTTCTAGTGTGAGTGAAATGAGCGTGTCTCCGATGTATGCATGTGGGATGAATGACAACATGGCTCAGTATGATTTAGCAATAGCGAGACAAGACAGGTGTCTACTTGCAAAACATTCTTTTGATAAACTAATACATGGATACATTCAATAATATAGATTCAATACATGAATACATTTTATACATGAATACATCCCATAATATAAATCAATACATGAATAAATCCAATAATATGTACACCTAGGTGTGATACAACAATGTCCTTCCCCCTATACTATATCACGCCCTCTCTGACAATAGCTGGTAACATATATCCTAACAATATTGTTATGTTCTTATGATAGGAGTATATGAGACGAGGACTGGTTGGTGATATATCAGGTTGGAGTTATAGGAGACAATAGATTGGAGTTAGATGCGACAATAGATTGAGTCCTGACAAGGACTGTTTTGGTTATATTGCAGTTGGTCTTATCTGAGACAATAGATTGAGTTATAGAAGACAATAGATTGAGTCCTGACAAGAACTGTTTTGGTTATATTGCAGGTTATAGGAGACAATAGATTGAGTCCTAACAAGGACTGTTTTGGTTATATTTACAGTTTGGAATTATCAGAGACAATAGACTGAAGTTATAGACTGACAATAGATTGAAGTATAGGAGACAATAGGTTGAAGTATGAGTCCTATTAGTCTTCGTCTATTCAATCATAATAGGAAATACAATCATTATACTTAATTCCCCCCAAGATACAATCAGTAACCTGATAGGTAGTATAAATGACACACAACAAATACTAACGGTTATCGTAAAAATATTTACCCTCCTAAGATTTTAAACTGGCCAGGTTTTGACGCGACTTAGTGAAGTAGGTTGCAGGTCGATGCCCTCAGGTAAGTTACCATAAATCAAGGTGACAGCTTCTCCCCCTTCAGTCTGTATCTCTGGCGTCAAGTTCGGGGTTGCGTGGTTAGCATAAAATCCGCCCGATTATATAGTCAAGTAACTACTTGAGGAAAGCTTTCGGTTGGTTCCTGGCGGAGCAAGTTGATTGGTTTCCTCCGGTTTTGTACCTGGTCTCATACAGCCTAATTTTATTCAGTTTTCATCGGCCATCTTGCGTGAACAAGATGGCCGTTAATTTATTCTGTCTCAGAGACTGGTGAACGTTGATCGTTGATTGGTTGAAGCAAATCTGTATCTCGACATAGTGATTAACAAAGTAGTGGGTTACACTTCGTTTCACGACACACTCCTCACTGCCAGTCTTATTATCTATTTCATATTTTAGCTAACCCTGTGATAACATATCCTCGTGCATTTAAATATTATTGACTTTAGCACTCATCTGCTTGCAAAAAAAAAAAAACACACACACAAAAAAAAAAACACCGCATTTATTCGTTCACAGGGAAAGAAACGACTGACATTGATGGTTGAAATAGGTTTAATTATAACAGGAAAATAAGGAAATGATGACTGTCACCGCAGGGGAGCATTCCCATAGTCAGACATTCCCATAGTCAGACATTCCCATAGTCAGTTATGACTCAAGGGGCTATTACTGTCATCATTATAACAGAAACGCCGATGAAATAAATTGTATGTTTGAACATTATACAAAAATATGAGCAGTGGTTCAATAAATGTAACACTTTCAAAGATGAGCGTACATAATTTATTTTTTTAAAACCGAAAAAAAACTTTATAATAGAGTTAACACTTCTAGAAAGTCGGCCAACCTAGTGCCATTAAAATGTTTTCAAAAAGCGTGGTTAAAATATATTTAAAAAACCGAAACACAGCTTCATAATACTATTGCTGTATCTAATATAAATGGAATAGCTCTAGAAGAAATGATATTAAAATGAGATACAGATGTATAGAAAGTAAAATCCATGAAAAATGGCAAAATCAGCTTATTAAATATAATAATAAAAAAAAAACAGGTAAATATCACACTGAGCCTTGACTGGCTAAGCGGTTAGAGTGCTTATCTGTCGGTGGCAAAGTAACCAGGTTCCTAGGTCGAAACCTGGCATCGTCACGCTCCAATCTACCAGCTGTAAATGGGTACCTGACACCGGCCATGAGTCAGGGAAGGCAAAGGCAGAGAGGGAACACCCACCTCATAAAGTTGAACCTAGTATAGTGAAATCTCTAATACGTTAATTCTCTACGACAGTATCAGCTATGGGCCAACCGTTACTATTACCTTTAAACATCATCTTACCCTGCTCGACCACACTCAACCCGAGATAAGTTATTAACAAAAACTGCCGAATTCAGCACACACACACACACACACGCACACTCAAATAACCGCAAAGACAAACAAATATATATATATATATATATAAATGAAAGCAACATAGCAGAAAAGTAATAACAGATCACAGAAAGAACCGGGAACTCAGCTTAGAAGCACCATTTAAAAACAAAGGTAATAGGAAGATTTACAAAGGAATCTCAATCAGTGTCCAAAAAAAAAAATGTTTTCTTTTCATTTCCTAGGTAATATGTTCATACATTTAGCATCACAATTATCCTTTTTATGTATACGTTCATGTATAAACAGAGAAAATGAAGATTAGGAAAGAAATTATTCAAAAGAAGAACTGTCTATATTTAGTAAGTCGGTAAACCTGGAGCAGATCACGAAAGACATCTCTGGTGTATCATTTACTACGTGAGACGCCGTCCTCAGGAAAGTAATACGTATGAAGGAAGAGTGGTACACGAGATTAGGTGCTGGCTAGTGATAGATTTCGGGCTTTTGCTAATATTCATTAAATTCAAATATACCTTAAAGAGAACTAACCTTCAAATAAACAATACAAAATGTTTTTAAAAATGTTACAAAAACGAACATTTTCTTAAACAATATAAAACATCCACACTCAGAACTTACACAATGGTGGGCGAGTACACTTTTACAATTTGCACTTAATATGCATGCTAGGATAATAATTATAATGGCAGCGAAGCAATACTGCTCTTTTATATTTAAATCAATTTATTATTTTAATATTAAAGGCGAAATTAATAGGCTGAAAACAACAATTTTGCATGCAAATATTCTAAAGATTTTAAATACACTGTGCTGGTCAATTTCTTATGAATGTACCTGTACATATTCACCCATATCTGCACTTACATATGCCATATTTCAATGTTATGGAGCTGCTTCAAGCCGTGGCGTCATGATCATCGTCCCTATCATCTCTTTCTCTTTCCACTTTTCTGCGCTTGGCCGGGACTACGTCTCCTAATAGAACAGCAGCTGTGCTAAACAGGTTGATCGGGGTTGAGCCATCAGTAATGAGCGTCGACTTGAGGCCTAGTGCCTGTAGCATCCGGACCTGCAAGTCAGGACCCGCTGTCGACATGGCCAATAAAGTGTTGCTGCCGATCGACTCCACCATCATGCGGAATTTATTCACCTCAATATTGCTAATCTGTGTCATTTTCTCGACTTCTAACTTGTTTTGCTCCGACACGTAGGATAGTTCAGCACTTCTAGCCTGCTTCAGGAGCTGTAGTTCTGATTCAGACTGGATGCCAGATGCTTGAGCTCTTAATGTGGCCTGCTGGACAGCAGCCTCCCCTTCAATCTTTAACGCTTCGGCCCGACTCTGAGCCTCTGCCTTAGCTTGGCCAGTGCTCTCCACCGTGGCGCTGTCAGCCTGAAGTTCTAACAGTTCCTTGCGCGCCTTTTCTGCCTCGGCTTCGTCCGTGATTTTCTGTCGTTCCAACCGTCCTTTTGCTTCCTGTTCTAGACGTTCAGCTTCATGTTTGGCTGTTGCTTCCTGAGATTTGGTGGTGATTTCTATTGCTAGCTGGACAGATTTCACAAGTGAATCTCTGGTTCTTTGGTCAACAGGCTCCACAGAGTGTATGTCCACATTTGTTATCACAAGATTATTTTGGGGAAATATTAATTCGGTTCCTACTTTGCCGTCTTGTAAACCAAACACAGACGACCGTATTATTCTTGCAGAGTGTTTATGGAAGTCGTCAAACGGGACCTGCGCCACTGCTCCTCTAATGCGAGAAGCAATGGCTTTGCAAGAGTCCCCGACAAAGTCTGGGACGCAGAAAAGTTTTGCAGCTTCTTCCGAAGTTTTGTTAGACACGTCAAAACACCAGTTGTAAGCCAGCTGTAGAGACAATCTGGCGTGGTCGGAGGTTTCCACTGTAATTATATCCGTAGCAAAATCTGGCCCGAGCAAAAGGCAAATGGTTTTAATAACGTTATTTTTCTTGGGTTTGCCACCAGAAAGGCTTAGTAGCGTGAACTGCTCGTCGGGACCAAGCATAACTAGCTCTGGTCCAAATATCACCCTGGCTTTCTTTTCTTTGTAGTCATAGATTTGAACGGCTGCGTTATGGGGGACCCTGAAAGTAACGACTTTAGTCTTGTCACGAGTGTTAGATTTAGTGGTATCGATGTTGTGTATGTTTCTTTCAAACAGCGGATCTTTTTCACCCGTGATCAAAGCCTCCACGGTCTCTGGAAGTTCCTTTTCCCATAGCTCCTCGTCCTCTTTAATCATGTAGGTCGCCCCAATAACGGCTCTGACTTTACCTGTTTTGATGTCCCGCACGTAAATACCTTCGTTTTCATCCAACGGTATCGCTTGCCGTTTCATCACCACTTCAACTTCTACAAGTGGGACATACTCAGTGGGTCCTCTGATCATCCACCTGTCGCCTGGATGGCGCAGAAC
This sequence comes from Oreohelix idahoensis, assembly GCA_024509875.1. Taxonomy (NCBI): domain Eukaryota; kingdom Metazoa; phylum Mollusca; class Gastropoda; order Stylommatophora; family Oreohelicidae; genus Oreohelix; species Oreohelix idahoensis. The sequence continues at coordinate 103,618 of JAMPIV010002625.1, read as the reverse complement.
GTCTCCATCTTGAAACTGTTCTAAAGCCTTTAGCACCAGACCTTCGTCATCACTTAAAATGTATATGTTCTGTATTCCATTCTCAAGGCTCTCACCCGGCATCAAAAAGAACGATTTTTCACCTTTGACTAATTTCTTCTGGCCAAACTGGGGTTTCCCGTCATCTCCAACAGGATCTAATATAACACAGTACTGACGATTGGTCAGAGTAGTGATACTCACAACATCTACCACATCCTCATATACTCCAGGGATGTGAGTCTCCGCATCAGACATAGTGATAAGCCATTCCTCTCCGTTCTTACGCTCGACTCCAAATTCATCTTTAAACGTCCTAAGAGACCTTACGTGTAAGGCATTTTTCTCTGTCAGTACATAGGCGTTTACAACGCCTATAACCTCCTCATAAGCACCAGGCAGGTACGCCCCTAATTTTTTCACCAGCCACTCTTCACCTGTCACTCTAGCCACCCCATCCCTGTCCACACACTCTTTTCTAGCTCGTAACCTAATAGCTTGGTTGGTCGCAATTACTGTGGCGCGAATTGTTTCATCAACTAGTGTTTCCTTCCTTGGAATATACGTACCTGGACCTTCGAACAACCACTCATCGCCTGCAATTCGCTGAACACCGTTGTTGTCCTGGAAGTCAAGCACTGCCCGAATTCTCAAGGCTGCGTTTGCCGGGACAACTTTAAGTGGATGTACATGTTTCTTGAGGACTTCTCCTGGGTAGAGGGGAAACGGATCCTGGGTTAGGCGGACCTCTAACTCCCCATACTTTAACTTGACTTGGCCCAGTCTGTCAACAACAATATTTCCGTCCTTGTCGCGGCAGACAGGATTCTCAATGAGGCAGTAGTGCCTGGGCGGCACAATGACCATTTTCTCAGGACCAAAGACGACCCGCTGATTATCCTGACGCACAAAAGTCATTGGTCCCTCTTCTATATGAGTCACATTACTGTTCTGGTCAAGGACATGTATATAGAAGTAAGGCGGGATCCGGTATATGGATTCATCTTGCTTGTTGTAACAGCTAGCATCATCTGGTGTCTGGTCCCAACGTTTTGATGATCTGTTTGAAGTCATCGTCGTGGTATCCGCAAGTGTTATCGTTGTTCTTGACGCCTATACTAAGTCGTAGCTATGTATCTCAGCGAGTGCTTCAGCAATCAACGTATAATCAGCCCGTGTCAGCTTTCTTCCTAGAGAAGCAAAGAAGAAACAAGATGATAGTATGTGATAATACTCGTTGGCTACAACAGTAAAAGAAATTAAGAACATGCAGTCATCTTCAATAAGCAAATGGCGGCAGTTGTAAGACATATGCACGAAAAAAGTGTATTCATGAACTATGTTTATTAGTATGCTGTATTAGTGAACAATCTGTGGTTTGCTGTATTGCAAACAATTAGTTATATGTTGTATTAAAAACCATCAATGGTATTTGTGACAGAGTTATGTAAATATATTACATGTATCCTCACGTTTTGCTCCCACCTGGTTCCAACCTTTGCTTTCTTATTAGTATGCACGTTTGGTTAAACGCAGAACCCCTACACTTCGATATCTGTCGAACTCATATTTTAGCCACGACTATTTTCTTTTTCTCTGTCTTACAGGCACTAGGAATGTTTACAAACAGACCTATTAGCTAGTCCAAAGCCGTTAACTGTAATTATCACGGGAACGATTGGGCAATCGTTGAAATAGTGACAGATCAGAGAACGGGTCGTATATTTGTAGAATCAAGGGCGGTAAGTCAAAAGACGGACCTTTGACGGTTGCATTTCCTCAAGGGGAGATAACCACAGTTCGTGATCCCAGGGCCCGTAATTCGCTACAGCATGAGCCGAGATCAAAAGACGGTTTGCTCGTTGGCCCACGTCTCTGCGTCGGCAGAGGCGTGAAATAAAGCTTTGATTCAGGAATCGACCGCAGATTTTCCCAAAATCTGGGCGAAGGCGCTATATCTCGCAAGAGATAGCGAATTTCTACATATTTCATATATATATATCCCAGCTTTTAAAATCATTTATCTAGTAGCCTCAGAATTTTCGGAACATCTAGCTTCGAACCCTAGACCATTGTTAAAGTGGATTTCTTAGTATTTCGATTGGAGATAGTTTCTTTTTCTGTGTTGCGGTAACTATATTTACTAGCATTTTGAGTGATTTAATTGTTAAAGTTCGTCATTTTATATTTCACTAGGATTTATTGTGTTAATTGGCTAACAGATAAAAAAAAAATTTATATCTAATTCTTCCAGCTGTAACATAAACTTGATTAATTGCTATTAACCAGTAAGAGATATTTTAATTGACTAGTAAATGCACTAGGCAATGTAGTACCGACGAAATATATATTTATCTCCAATCCATTATGTGTAATGTTTTTGTAAATGACTAGAATTTGTTTCACGGGTTAATAAGAACGATAAGATAAGCTTTACACTTGTGTTTTCTAATCAAAATCTAATAACCGAGTGAATAATAAATTATACCGTTACGCGGGTTAGGATAGATACTAATTTTGTGATTAAATGTTTTGTATTTTCTTCCTCAAATCCAGTACGGGTCATAACCAAAACCTACCAGCGGCCTGAATCTGAGAAAACGGGTCTAAGTCCAACAGTACCAAAAACATTCTTATATAAATATCGGGTCTTCGAGGTTGACCTCTTTGGCCCTCTTGTTTCACCCAGAAAGGGAGAGAGTACCAACAAAAGACTATAAGAATAATTGTAACTGGACCTATAGCTATCCAGATTCTTTTTCCATTTTTCATGTACATTCAGCCCGATGTGGCGAAATTAACAAATTTAACATTTCCCAACTACCGACCACTGTGATGTGGCGAGGATTTTTATCCCGAGAAATTTACATACCTGACATTCTCTTTAAGTATTGGCATTACAAGCTACTGACACTGTGAACACTAGATCTCGTAATTATTTTCCTACTTGGACTAATTGATGTGACATAAACAGATCCAATTAACAGTAACGAAGTAAGCGTTCCCCAAATAACAGGATTAATCAAACTTTGAGGAGCTGGGGCTTATTTTGCCAAAACACAACCCAACACTGGATTTGCTGTTTGTACCATATGTTGTTAATCAACAATTAGGTAAGCGCGACTGAAAGTGGCCACTGTTTGTCTGAAGCGAGAGAAAGAAGGAGTGAATAATTCTTCTATTGTATAATCATTGTACTCACTTTGTTGTGCCTTTCTTTTGTTTGCTAATACTGTTATTTTTTCAGAATAGATTCATTAGGAACTCTGTTCTTTACAGTACAGCCAAATTCTATACCATAGCGCAAATCTTTTGACCTTTTGGGGGCTATTTAACTTCTTCTTGTGGGATCTTGTCTCAGCAGAGGGGATTGCACCTATGGGTTTATTTCTTTATGATTTCTGTAACCTATGATTTTTTTCTATTTGATATTTGATACTGTTGCTGTCATCTTTGATGGTGTTTCAAACGTCGATTTATTGGTTGTATGTTTTTCACCCTGGTCAAAGTTGGGGAACTATGTCTTAACTTTGCTGTGTCAGGTTGATTAGGGGTTATCTCCCTTTTTGGTTCATTCATTGTGTTTGACCTTTAGGTCAAAGGTAAACCGTTCTGGGCTATGTGCCATGCGCAGTTGGAGAGCGCAAAATTAGACATCCGTCAGGTAGAGTTGCGGACTGGCTTCTGTAGGACGTGAATGTCCGTTGTATTCTGGGGAAGGAAAATCTTCAAAGTGACTGCGTTGGCACTTTTCCCCAGTGATTTACTGTACGTCAGGAATGACGACAGTGTTGTTTCTTGTGTTCTGAGGATTCGTTTCAAGGTAACACCGACTTTATCATTACTATGCATTCGGTTGCAGAATTTGTTAAAGGATTACCTAGCCGTGAGAACAGCTCACCGTTCCTGTAATGCAGAACTTATATTTTGTGCTCAATGTAGCTATTTAAGACTATTTGTCTTCATATGATCAGAAGTCCAGTGACGAAGTTATATATGGTGGAAACCGCAGGTTGGCGGTATATTTATACAAACATTATAGCAGGGTTTATGCAACCTGCTTAATGAAGAATACACAGCTGACGTCATATCGAGGTCTGTGTAATGGCCACTATTCTACCGCATGAAAAGATGTAACTGGCGTGTTATGCCAAGTTGAACGACGGCCCTGGTAATAGGATTACAAGAGTTAAGGGCTCGTCCTTTGTATGACGGAGTTATTAAGGTATCTGACGCGTTCAGTCAGGGATACCAAAGCGGCATTATGAACTGTACATTAAAGAACATACCACTATTGACAATGCCCACATATTTGAATGTTCACCAGCCTTAGAATGCCTGATATGTACCAAGCGATTTCAATTAACATGATGTACATGAACCTGTTTACATTGACTGTTCCTGTGTGATTCTACTGTTAGTCCTGTGAATAAATGTATGAACTGTCATCAGTAGTTTCAACAATCATTGGCTTCAGTACGAGTGTGACTGGGTGTATTGTGTAACCATATATGAGCCTAAACGCATTCGCGTCTCTACACACCCATGTCTCATCATCATCATCATCGTACAAGAACCATGTATGCTGTCAGCGTGAGTAACCCAGATCTTCAACTACACATCAACATTTGCATCACGCATAAAAAAACCAACTAACAGATACCGAATGTTGTGAAGTTTTTTTTCTTTATGATAAATAAACTTAACATAAAATTAATTACCTGTGTTGATCAGCTCGGCCCAATATCCTTACTCCATTTACCATAGTTTCACGTTTGTGAGTCTAATTGTCGTCACTTATCTGTGTGTGTGTACGTGAGTGGTTAAGAGTGTATATGTTAATATATACAGAAAGGTAAACTGTCTGATAAACAAAATTCAGTCGTAGCACTAGGCTGGACTAGAGTATCTTCTCAATCCAGGGACAGACTCTACCTTTTCACCATTTCACTCGTGAAATCTATTTCTTTACCTTATCTCTCACTGAGTTACCACCTTTTCCAGTTCTATTCAGAAGGGACCAGAATCTATCTTAATCACCTATCAAAAATATATGACAGTATTCTGTATTAAAAACTATCAAGGGTATGCTGAATTAAAAACCATCAGTTGTATGGTATTTTGTAGACCATTAATGGTATGCTGTAATAAAAACCATCAATGGTACGTTATAGTAAAAAAACAATCAGGGGTATATAGGTATTCAGATTTTTTCTTTGGGATTTTAGTGCTGCAGGTGTTAGCTAGTGGGTAGATATTACAAACGTATGGTGTGATATGATGGTATTATTACATATGATTACATATGTTTATTGGTTTAGTTTGTAATACAAAGATTTCTTGGTAGTATTAACAACTGTTATTGAAATATTGGTAGTACAAAAGTTGACTAGTATGTTGTTATTACAACAATTTATCGGTGTGCTTGCTACAAATATTTACTGATATGCTGTATTACAAACAAGCACTGTTATGTTGGCATTACACTATAATTAATAACCTCATTCACATGTGTATTACGAAGGGCCCGAAATTGGAGCAAAGAATAGTAACTCTGTAACCTACCACGTAAGTCGTAAGAAGCGACTGAGGACGGCAGGGCATGGGGCCGACCACCCCTTCTTGTAGACATTTTAAGCCACAAACGCATCAACAAGACAATATGGACATGTCTACTAAAGAAACCCAGGTTGAGAGAAGTGTGGTGAGACCAAAGAAAACACAGAGAAAATAACTGGAAACCAAACATGAAGGGGGCGAACAAGACATGAACAGACCTTGAGCTGATGGCATGGGATAGGAAGATATTCCCCATACTTTAGCTTCTCTTGGCCCACTCTGTCAGCTACAATATTTCCGTCCTTGTCGCAGCAGACATAATTCTCTGTGAGGCAATAATGCATAGGTGGAGAGATGAAGGGTGACTAATGATGATTAGACACATTGAATACTTTTGCTAAAAAACTATGGTTACGGCGATATTCCCATTGCTGATGTCCGTCCGAGAGATTCTGAGGGCTGGGGGAATAAAGAAGACCGCTTGGACATAGCTGTCACCACGCAGTGTGCAGGCTAGGTTTTAATTTTTACCCCTGATAGAAAAAAAACAACCCTAGACCTTACCGGGGTTCAAACAGGCTTCAGAGACCGGTATCCTAACCGCTCAGCCACTCACTCCTCATCGACCCTTACAAACAGACAGAAAGACCATAATACAAGGACAAATTTTTCAGACAGTTTTAAAGTAGCAATAACAGACATTCTGCCATCAATGGTACCTATACCTTGTAGCGGTATGGCAGCTTGCGTACCCTGACAATCCCCAGAGCTATGCCAGTGGGAGTTTTACTCCTGGTAGGCTCAACCAAGCTGGACTGGTCTGTGTGGGTAGGGGTCAGACAAAAGCTGGTACCCTGGTCCTCCAGGTTGGGGGTTTTAGCATAGGGCTGACACCCCTGTCTATGTAAAAAAAATAATGAAGTTACGGAAACAACATCAAATGAACAAACTTTGCTGCGGGATGGACATTCGGAGTCTGTGGCTCGTATGACTGTCAGTGGTGAAAGCCGAAAGGAAGCCACTGACATGAAAACGGATGTCCTGACCGCAAAACAGGATACAAGAATAGGATTTTGGAATGTCAGGACAATGTACGAGACAGGCAAACTAAGACAGGTCACGGCAGAAATGAGAAACTATAGGTTACACATCCTGGGGATAAGCGAGAGCAGATGGACAGGGGCAGGAAAAGTTAAAACAGCAACAGGAGAAACAGTACTTTACTCTGGAAGAGAGGATGGACAGCACGGCGAAGGCGTAGCCATTATTCTACAGAAAGGGATAGAAAGGACATTACTGGAATGGAAACCCATCAACAACAGACTGATACGATTGAGATTGAGAGGGAGATTCACCAACACTACAATAATACAATGCTACGCGCCAACGAATGATAGCGATGAGGAGGTCAAGGATGAATTCTATCAACAACTGCAGAAAGAAATGGAGGACACACCTAGATATGATCTTGTTATAGTAATGGGAGACCTCAATGCGAAAGTTGGTACACACAATACATATAATGAAAGAACAATGGGGAAATGCGGCAGCGGAATAGCAAACGAAAATGGGGATAAGCTAATAAGTTTCTGTAGCTTTAACAACCTGGTCATTGGAGGAACACTTTTCCCACATAAGGAAATTCACAAGTTAACATGGGAATCACCAAATGGTCGGGACAGAAACCAGATAGACCACATCATGGTTAACGGTAGATGGAGACATGCATTACAAGATGTGAAGGTAAGAAGAGGTGCAGATGTGGGAAGCGATCACCATTTAGTAGTAGCAAAACTGAAAGTGAAACTAAGAAGGGCTGGACCAACTGTAATTACACAGAAAAGGTTTGACATCAGCAAATTGAAGGACCCCCTTACCAGAAAAGCTTTTGCGGCCGACATTAAGAAACGATATCAATTTGCCAAAAGCCAGGAAAAGACATTGACTGATGATATAGACCAGAATTTCAACACCATTTCAACAATATATAAGGAAAGTAGCAAATCATGCTTAGGATTCCAGGAAAGGAAGAAGCAAGACTGGATAACACCAGAAACACTAAACACCATAAAGATGAGAAAAGAAATGAAAAGAAAGAAAACAGAAGCGAAGTCCCCCAGGTTAAAGCAACTATATAGCGAACAGTACAGTCAACTGGACAGGGAAGTTAAACGCCAAACCCGAGCCAACAAAAGGAATTTCCTAGACGATCTTGCAAAACAGGCAGAAGAGGCAGCACTGAGAAATGAACAAAGCACAGTATACAAAATAACTAAATTCATCAGCGGAAAACAAGGTGCAAACAATATTACATTAGTAAGAGATAAGCAAGGAAATCTCATCAAGACAGCAGAGGGACAGGAAACAAGATGGGCAGAGCACTTCAGAGAAACTCTGAACAAGGAAATACCAGAGACACAATTAAATGTTCCTGAGGCTGAAAACGATCTAGATGTAAATACAGACATTCCACGAAAAGAAGAAATCATCACAGCAATCAAAGGGTTAAAGAACGGTAAAGCTCCGGGCCATGATAACTTAAATGCAGAGCTATTTAAGACAGACCCTGAGCTAGCAGCAGAACTATTAGAACCTATATTTGCACAAGTGTGGAAAACGGGGACAACACCATCAGAGTGGAACAAAGGAATAATTGTCAAATTGCCCAAGAAGGGAGATCTTTCAGACTGCAATAATTGGAGAGGAATCACTCTTCTCTCAGTTCCCAACAAAATACTAGGCAGGATAATTATACAGAGAATTTCAAAGGCAGTAGACTACAAACTGAGGAAAGAACAAGCAGGATTTAGAAAGAACAGAAGATGTGTAGACCATATATTCACTCTCAGGAACATTATAGAGCAGTGCTCAGAATGGCAAAGACAGCTTTACATAAATTTTGTTGATTTTGAAAAGGCTTTTGACAGCATACATAGGGACAGTTTATGGAAAATACTGAGGGCTTATGGAATTCCAAGCTGCATAGTGGCAATCATAAAAAGCCTCTATGCCAACTTTACGTGTAGTGTTGGGCAGAGCAACCTAACCTTTGAGGTGAAGACAGGAGTACGACAGGGATGCCCCTTATCAACCACTCTATTTTTAACAGTCATAGACTGGGTGATGCGCCAGACAACAGAGGGCAGTCCAAGAGGAATAAGATGGACTACATTTTCTACAGTGGAAGATCTGGAATATGCAGATGACATTGCACTGCTGGCACATTCACATCAACACATCCAGGAAAAAACGGATATACTTAATAAGTATAGCCAGCAGGTGGGCTTGAACATAAATTTAAAGAAGTCTGAGGTCATGACGCTCAATGTGAGCAACCCTGAGCCCATATCAGTAAGGAATCAGCAACTGGTACAGACAGATACCTTCACATACCTAGGAAGCATAGTAACACCAGACGGTGGGGCAGGCAAAGACATCAACATCAGAATGAATAAGGCAAGAACAGCCTTCTTTAGCCTAAATAACATCTGCAAGTCCTCCCAATACAGCACAAGCACAAAATTAAGATTATACCAGAGTTGCGTGCTTTCTGTGCTTCTCTATGGTGCGGAATGCTGGAGAGTCACAGAGAAGAAAATGTCAAAATTGTCCTCTTTTCACACAACATGCCTAAGAAAAATTCACCGAATCTTTTGGCCGAATACCATCACCAACCAAGATCTGCTTACTCGTAGCAAGCAAGAGGACATGCACACCATCATAGCTGGCAGACGCTGGAGCTGGGTTGGTCACGTCCTCAGAAGAGACCCCGATGCCATCACAAGAACAGCTATGCTTTGGACCCCTGAAGGAAAGCGAAAGAGAGGCCGACCAAAAACAACTTGGCGGAGGACTGTGGAGGCTGAGATGCAAAGAATGAACCAGAGTTGGGGCACTGTACGAAGGATGGCCACCGACCGTGCAAAGTGGAATCAATTTGTTGTTGCCCTACAAGACGCCACTAGGCGTGATGGCCACTGACTGCTTTGACGGTCGGTGGTTAAGGATCGAAGAAGAAGAAGAAGAATAACAGACATTAGCAAGTAATTCATTTCATAAATCTATCTTCTTGTTGAATTATTGATTCTGCGACCAGCGGTAACTGTTTTCTACTTCACTGAGTAACTCAATGCTCTCCACATCCACTTTGTTATCTCATCAGTTCAAATCAGTTGCCATCTATGCAATCGAAAGTTGACTATAAGGAACATCATGTCTCCTGCCTTGATGGTACATTCAAATGGAGTATTATTTGTCCATCTGTTCACGTCTGTCCGCCTAACTTATAGCAACGTAATCCTCTTGTTTGTTTTTTTTAATAAACGTTTACTTCAGTTACAGTTTTCAAAAAAGTGTTATGTTTATTTATATGTCTGACATATTTTCTTAAATGTTCAGTTTGATATCTTTCATGATTTCTCTTTTCATTCCAAGATTTTCCTGGAACTTTCTTTCCGTTCGCATAATCTTTTATAATTAAAAAAAAAAAAATTAAATTATGTTTTAAAGCAGCACATTGTGTTCTCTTACTGCACAGCTCCATAATCTCGGTGACAACTTATGTCTGGTAAACACTGTATGCCTTGTGTAGTTGCCGTGGGGTCTCTCTGAAGACACAAAGAGAAAACAGGACTGCGGCACCCTCGGGCATGTCGTACAAGACGATTATTGAGAGGTTGGGCATGCGGCTGGCAACCTCATCATGTCAAACAAATTGCAACAGAACCAACCGCCCCAAGAGCATGTGAATGCTTTGTACATGCCTCCTGCAAGGGGACCAGTTGCAGTGATAGCTCCATGCTCCGCAAGGAACGCAAAGAAAATGATGATAAACAATGTATACCATAAAATCTGTTTTTCTTTAAAACAAAAAACCCCCAAAACAAACAAACAAACAAAATTGCATCGAATTCGTCTATCTTCATGTGTGCTAACTGTGTTACTGATTATGTAGACAAACAGTATTGAACAAGACCAAAAGTCAATATATAGTCATTGGTGGATATATGGCAGTAAAAGTGAAGGCCTGGTGTTCGTTTGAAGCATATTAATTATGATAAATGAAAGTCAGATAAATATGAAACTAAACACTTCAGGCTTTTACACTTCGTCCCCCCTTCCTTTTTTGTGTTTTTCCTTTTGTTTTTGTGTTGTTTTAATGGTTTATATTATTTGTCACTGAACGTCATTCATCCGATTAATTTTTCTGTAAATCTTTTTGTTGGACTTCTCTACGTAAGTATTTTGCGGGTAATCACTTTTTTGTAAGAGGGCGTTCATCTAAGATAAACACCCACCTTTTTTTAGGCTTTATTGCTCGTCGCATGTTTATATTCCTAATTACAAAATGTCTGCGCTGTGTGGCAACTACAATAGCGTAAAATTGCACTCGCGAAAGCAAGCCCAGAGTATTTGTTTAGATAAATGCAAACGGTAGTCTAAAAGCACTCTTATCAGCAGTTAAACTGTCTGACCCAGACATTGTTATTACATAGTTGCTTCCGCTCCGGTGAAAAGAAGCGACGGGCAAATGTTGTCGGATTATTATAAGATGATCATTTAAAAGATAACTAATGTTTAATTTTGGGGGCACGACTACGAGACAAAATGTCACTATGAAGTTTGTCTTGATTACAACAAGATTGAAATATTTGGACAGTACATCGTGAATGGACGCTGAGCCAATTTTGCACCCTTGGATCAGCGTCCATTCACGATGTACTGTCACAGCAAGGCGATGGCGCAGTCTGGTTGGTCCTAGGTTCAATTCCCGGTAAGCCTATCACTCATATTTTCTTTTCTGTTGTCTAGTGCCACCCTTTATGTCCAACGAGTACCTGTTAATTACCTTTATTTATTTACTTATTTATTAACTATCCACAGGACTCAGGTTTCCTTAATTATTTATTGTACTTGCCATTCTAGAAATCCCCGTGAGACTCCCTCAAATAGGAGCACCAACCCCTATTTAAATCTTTGTCAAGAGTAATCTTGAACGAAGGTTGCTATGTTTTAAAAAACTCATCGTTTTACTCCACTTTTAGGCTATTCGTGGACCACTACAGCAGAAAAAGAGAGACAATCTGCGACATTACTTACTGTTGTTGTGTCACACCATAACAAGTATGAAGAGACTACCACGTTATTAGGGTAATAAACAGACACACATATACAATTAGGAAATTTTGATTTATTATACTTACAATAATTAGGCAGGCGATATGATGCCCCTTTCGTATACCGGCAATAAACATATTAAGGCTCGTCCACATGTGATGTCACGTAACTTTTGCCAGTTTTAACCGCCCTCCTCCCCCCTTCTGGCACTGCATACTCGTTATGGAAACTTATCAACTCAAGTGTGCAGTGTGGGAACTTCCAAAAGGATTTCGAGAAGCTTGTTACGAAATGACCATGCTCTTCATTTTATCTGTGTTCTATCTGTTTTTTCCCCGTATTTCTCTCAAATAGGAACGCATGACTCATGTGTCGTGTTGTTATTTTGGCATGTGTCGTGGATTTGATGGTATTGTATGGTTGTGATTTACCTAGTGTGATGCATGAGGTCAGCTGTGAAGGCTCCTGAGATAAATGTAGCTGTGAATTTACAGAAGGCCCTTCTTGCTACCACTTACGACCTCACACATATCTTTTTTTTACTAATGAATGTGGCTACGTTAAAATCTAGGGTACTGATAGGTAATGTGTTGTGGTAGTTTACATACACACACAGATATTTAATAAGTCTAATAATATTAATAAAATTTAAAACACACTGAACTAACTCAAGCTGTGTAAAATTTTGATAGTAAATTTTCTTTAAATTTATTTGTTCTGAACCAAGGTTTTATTTTGGTCAGAACATATGAAAGGTTTTGAAATTATTAATGATATGCATGAATATATGGCATAATAAATGAAAAGTGTGTACATAGGTATTTTACAAGACTAGTTAATATTACTACTGTTTATAGTTGTAATTTATCTGGGAGAACACTTAATGGATGTGCTGTTGGGGTGACTTCATCACTCCCTGTCTATGGCTATTAAACATTGTCCCTTTATTGATGGAATATAGTTGGTGTGTATTTATAAAATAAGTTAAGTTGGTGAATGTCCAGCAGGCCAGACGCTCACGTATCTTGAATGAGTAGTTCTGGTGCTGGAATCGGGTGGCCCCACCTCTCCGTGCTTGGGGGCAATATAAGGAGTCTGGTGGCCCCACCTCTCCGTGCTTGGGGGCAATATAAGGAGTCTGGTGGCCCCACCTCTCCGTGCTTGGGGGCAATATAAGGCTGCACTGCCAGAATTACCAGACTGCACTGGTCCACACTTGTATGTTTCAACAGATCATTTGACACCACTTTGGTGCCAAATAAAAAACTCACAGTTCTGAAATAAAAGTATTGGGTCATGTGTCAGAACTCTACCTTCTGAACCACCTCTACACTCAACACTATACAACAACAACACATAGACGGGGTCAGATCTTTCTGACCATACAGCACATCTTACCAAGTTGGTTTCACATAGTATAAGTTCCCCAGACTACATATTCTGAAATATGTTCATTAGCTTCCTGCCATTGAATAGGATAGGTGATATGTTCCACTGATCTCAACACTTGATCCGTCCTTCCCAATCCTTGCTGGCGTTTATGTATTTTGTTTGTCTCTAGACCCTGAACTGGGGCTGGGGATCTAGAGCGAATCCTTACTTGTTGTAAGGGCTAGATTTTGATATGGCAGTATCAATTCACTCGAAACCTTAAACAATATTAAAATATACAAAGAAATACTTTCAGTCTTACAAGAATTATGAATTTTCCTTCTCTGAGAAGGAAATGTCGAAACTGTCCTCCTTCCACACAATCTGCCTAAGGAAAATTCTCCGAATCTTTTGGCCAAACACCATCAGCAACCAAGAACTACTTATTCGGAGTAACCAGGAGGACATGCACACCATCATAGCTGGCAGACGCTGGAGTTGGGTTGGCCATGTCCTCACAAGGGACCCTGATACCATCGCAAGAACAGCTATGCTATGGACCCCCGAGGGAAAGCGAAAGAGAGGCCGACCAAAAACAACTTGGCGGAGAACTGTGGAAGCTGAGATGCAAAGAATGAACCACAGTTGGGGGCACTGTACGAAGGATGGCCGCCGACCGAGCAAAGTGGAATCAATTTGTTGCTGCCCTACAAGACGCCACCAGGCGTGATGGCCGCTGACTGCTTTGACGGTTGGCGGTTATGGATCAAAGAAGAAGAATTATGAATATAGAACACAGTTATCTGCTAGCAAAACTCAGCTGAGCTGCTGGCTCTAGTATGGCGTCCCTCTAAATATTTCAATTAGCTTTTGGGAAATACACCACTGAAGAATTTCTGTGTCTACTACTTGGACAGTTTATGTTAAATGGCAAAAATGCGCGTCTGAGCGCCGATAATATGATTATCGGTGGCCAATCACCGCCCTTCCCCTTTTCAAATTCAAACCTCCTACCAAAAGTCAATTCAGTCATACCTCAGTCAAGTATGTAGTATTGTCTGTTGGTCCGTCTGTCTCTACTTGAAATTTCACACAAAAAAACTCACTTGTTTTTTGAACCAACTCTGCCGTCCCCTACACAATTTTGCCTTTAAAGTTATTTTTAGCCACAACCGTCCACTAATTCCCCTTCTCTTTCATTCTAACTAGATTTTAGCACTTGAGTCTCAAGGCCGCAATGTTTTGAAAATTAGTGACATTTTTTGTTTCAATGCAGTCGCTCGTTGATATGAACAACACAGTCTTTTGTCAATATCTTCATTATTATCTATCCGTCTGTATAAATGAAAGCATATTATTTCTCTGCTCAAGATGGGCCATCAGGCCAGCTAGGTTTTATATTCCTAACATTATTATTAAGAAAAAGTTACTTTTCAAGGTTAGTTGTTTTTTTTTTTTTAAATATGTTCGAGCATCTTCTGTAAGGCGTTTGCCGCTGAATTCAAATAAAGGACGAAGTGTCGCAAAAGCGTCCAAGAAATGACTGTTTCGTATCATAGCTAAGGTCCTTTTTGTCCATTTCTTTACCTTTTGTCAACTTGGGGACGTGAAATTTTTCCTTTCCCCACCAATTGCGTCTTTTTAGCCTTGCTAGTTTCAAGCACGCGTTCAGTCATATTTTTTCCTTTGATCTCCGTTCTCATCCCGTCTACAAGGGTAAACGTTTTGCCTTCACGTCTAACAAGTTAAATTCCATGACCCGCGGCGTGGGCGATCATGCCTTCTAGTAACTTACGCATTCTTTTTATCCCTACATTTTATCCTTTGGAGATATTTTAACGTTGTATCACGGTTAATTTTATCACAGCATGACATATCCTGGATAGAGATAACGTTAACAACCCCATCTGGAATAAGACAGACAATCTGCCTTAACTGCGTACAACAAACACAGACGTGAACGAACTCGCTCACCAAGCTTGGCACCCATACTTCTCGTATGGTCAATCAAAAGATAAACTGCGAATGTACTTTCGGTGGGGCAGAAATGTTATGCAACATTACCGCGGAGGAACTCACGTTTGTTAGAATTTATGATAACAAATGAAACGGTGGAGTTGTTATGAATTACAAATATCTTCTTCTTTGATTCTTAGCCGCCGACTGTCAAAGCAGTCAGTGGCCATCATGCCTGGTAGCGTTTTGTAGGACAGCAACAAACTTTGTTCGGTAGGTGGCCCTCCTTCGTACAGTGCCCCAGCTGTAGTTCATTCTTTGCATCTCGGCCTCCATAGTTCTCAGCCAAGTTGTTTTTGGTCGGCATCTCTTTCGCTTTCCTTCGGGGGTGCATAGCATAGCTGTTCTTGTGATGGCCTCGCGGTCTCTACTGAGGACGTGGCCATCCCAACTCCAGCGTCTTCCAGCTATGATGGTGTGTATGTCCTCTTAGTTACTCCGAGTAAGTAGTTCTTGGTTAGTCATAGTATTCGGCCAAAAGATTCGGACCATTTTCCCTAGGCAGATTGTGTAGAAGAAGGCCACTTTCGATATATTCTTCTCTGTTACTCTGCAGCATTCCACACAGAAAGTACACAGCTCTCATATAATCTTAATTTGGGTGTTTGTGCTGTATTGGGAAGACTTCCAGATGTTGTTGAAATTAGCAAAGGCTGTTCTCGATTTATTCATTTTGTTCATGATGCCTTTGCTTGTTCCGCTGTCTGGTTTTACTATGCATCATTGGTATGTAAATGTGTCCGTCTGTTCCAGCTTCTGGTTCCTTATTGTTATGGGCTCAGGACTGTCTACATTGAGTGTCATGACCTCTGTCTTCTTTAGACTGATGTTCGGACCTACCTGCTGGCTATACTTATTCAGTCTATATGTTTTCTCTTGGATGTGTTGATGTGAATGTGCGAGTAGTGCAATGCCATCTGCATATTCCAGATCTTCCAGTGCCGAAAACGTTGTCCATCTAATTCCTCTTAGACTGCCCTCTGTTGTCTGGCGCATAACCCAGTCTATGACTGTCAAAAATGAAGTAGTTGATAAAGGGCATCTCTGTCGTACTCCTGTCTTCACCTCAAAAGTTAAAACAACAATTATCCGATTAGCTGAGAATATAATATTAATATGTCGTTCACGACAGAATTTGTTAACTACTACGGATAAAAGTTAACTATTGTGGATAAAAGTAGAAATATAATTTATGAAAGAAGGGAGTGTGACGTCACATTTTTTCCGACCACTATTCCCTTATCGTTACTGTGGTAAAGTGGGATGTTATAAATATTTATAGGGGACTTAGTGTACTGACTGAGATCAGCTGTGAAGGTATCTATATCTAATAAGAGTAGTGTATTATAGATAACCTTACTTGCTGCCACATATGTATACCTCAGTCAGAATTATTCTGGAATATTGTGATGACTACGTTATATGTCTAGGGTATGTATATGATGAAGTGTAAGTCACGACAACAACAGACAGATAAACAATTTAATTTATTCCACCACACTTGACAACACTGTGACACTCACATACATATAACACTCTATGAGAATATCTTAAATGAGTCACTGATAAATTTTCAAATATCAATATGTATTCAGTGCTGTCATTAATGTATAGGTGTCCTGATTCAAATACAAAGTGAACCAGGAATCACAATCAATTTTAATTACAAGTTATATGTACAGAATTTATCAATATGAATCTGGTAGTGACATATATTATTAATAGTATCCTATGTGTGTCAGTTGTGTAGTAGTAATATGAGGAATACTGGTTTTGTTTTGTTTTTTTCAAGCTCTGTTGGTATTTGTCATCATGACTTCAATAGTTTGTTTCTGTTGGAACTAGTATTAGAGATGTTCTCAGTTCCTGGCATTAAAACAATTAATTTCCCCTCTTAATTTTATTTTACAATGTCAGTTTAAGCTGGGGGTACATAATGTTGAGCTCAGCTGGCCACATCAGCTTATCTTTCGTGATGGCGGCAGGAAAAGACTCCTCTGCTCGATTGCTCCCCTGTGCTCTGGAGACACCTCACCGTTAGCTAAATGGACCAAGGAGTATGCTGTCCGACTCTGGATTCAGCAAAGCTCTGACCAAGTGCTGCTCAATAACTTTAAGACCACGGTCCCTGAAACAAGAAGGTTGTACCTCCTACTTCAGAACTAATTTATACTCTAGTTCTACACTGAGCACAATACATAACAAACCTGAGTTCAGAGCGTTAGGCCAACTGTCAGCTTCATCTGAATTACTTTACACCAGTATATTCCTCCTTAATTGTCACTACGCCTCTGCAATTCCAGCATTATTTCTTTCTAGTCAATAATCTAGGTGTCAGTGTACTGCTTGGCAATTCCATGTAGTTTTACTTTCCTCCGACACCTTCTGTTCAGGCTGGAGCACTATAGGCTTTACCTCATGTTCGCTACTGAACCACACATATATACAGACATAATTATCAATTAACATTCAATTTTCATTTAAAAAGATTTCAAATATTTCAAACCTACCACAATTCATGGAAATAATACACAGTGACGTTGAATGGCAATGAATATAGCACAACTCCGATCTGCCGATGTCCCAGGCTTTTATTTAACAAAATATGCACTGGTGATCAACGTACTGTTTCTTAGTAGGTTTATTACAAGATGTGGCATGGAACAGACGCTCTGAATTGAGTATATTCGCAGCTCTAACCAATCAAGCCATGTCTACACATCTTTTCAAAAAAGTACCCCTTCTCACGTTTCCCCTGACAACACAAGATAGTATTTATAGTCCGACTAATCGTGTTTAGCCTTACATTTGTTGCGCTCCAATCAAATAGGAGTTAACATGGTAGGCTATTTCCGTAACGTAATGTTTTTTCAAACACGTTATAAAAAAATTTTATGAGCAGAAATGATTTCATGCTGTCAGGCACCCCCACTATTTTATTTTGGCTATAATTTGGTAATTCCTAGACTATTTGCGTAACGTTTAACATATTATTTGTCAGCAAGTCCTAAGGAACCCCAATATATATATTTAATAGAGCTAAGTGGCTGCGTTCAAAATATGCACTTTCTTCTACCTCCTGTTTACTCCGAATACGAGGTGTTGTCTGGGTACTGTAATGTTTTCAAACGTAAACCAGTATAATGTCATAATTCCCAATAAGCGTTTTTCAGGATTTTAAAACCTTACTCTGGTATGGGTAGTGAATTTTATCACTGTCGATTTAAAAAAAAGCTAGTGCTTGTGGCCTTACACGCGTGATGGTAGTAATTGTGTATCGCGCGACTCGTGTTAGTATTGCCTGTGCCTGCTTTCTGCCTCTCCCTTCTTTCTATCTTTAGTCCATCTGTCTTTTGTTTTTGGTAACATAGTGTAGAAAAAGACATGAATGGAATTTTAAATCTAGGTCAACTTGCGTATTTCAAGGTTTTTCTTAGAAATGGAGTACACTTTTTAGTGTGTTTGGGAAACGCGTGTATACTGCAGAAGGCTTTACTATCAACGTGAAACGTTACAATTAGCAGACGCAGGAGAACACAAGGGGGATTTCGAGTACAGTCATTGTGACAGCACTGTTCTTTACCATTCTTCTTTCCTTTTATTAAATTTATGTGTTAGGCTTTATATTTACGTTTTAATTTATATATGTGGATGTAGAATTTCACGACAGTTACACATTACAAAATTTTGACCCCCCTCACTGCGTGACATGTGGACGACCCCTAATTTGGACACAGAGACACTATATATCCTAATTATAACCCATCGGAGATTGAACGGGATATTTCAAATCGTTATTAAAATATAAGGTGTTACAGGTGCTAATCTTACAAATGCCTCCCCAATCTCTCTCTTTCAAACGCACACAAATAAACACAAGCACGCACTCTGATAACCTGATTCCGTTTTACGTCACTGGCACACTTTTAGCCTGAAATTTATGTTTTCTTTAAAGTTAAGAATTCACACAAAGATAGAGCTTAACTTCATTATTTTATTTTAAGCCGGCTAAAGATACAGAATATGGACACCCTAGTGCCGATATTGAGGCTAAATAACGCCGACTGTTGTGTCTAGCTAGATACGGTAACATCATGCCTTACCTACAAGATTACAGACGATAGTTGCTGGCAATACTTGGAACACATCAACTCATTAACACACGGTTACTCCTTCTCACAGGTATAAATGTACATAGATATTTAGATCATTAATACATATCGAATCACATACAGATGTTTTCACACGGCTCAATTCATGGGATTCTAGCAACAGACGACCACCAGTCGTCAAATGAACTAAACGTCTAGCCGGCGTTCTTAAAATCGATTTGACCCACGTTTGGTGTTAGGAAAAACTAAGAATCTAAAAATAGAGCAGGAAGCCTTCTAAATTTAGAAATATTTCGTCACATGGTCGTCATAACAAGTGGGTTAACCTGAACTAATTTTGCCTCCCTTCCATCATCTCTTTTTTCCCCCGCTTGTTACAGAGCTTGGGCCCATAGATGCAGTAGCCCTCATGCAGGAAGCTGCATCAAAGTACTAATCTGCTATTGCAGCGTTGTTTCTGTAGCAATCTTTTTCAATAAATGAGCTAGCTGCCACAAAAAACTTGGCAAGTATAAATGTAAACAAATGCATACTTCCTGAGAGCACGACAGTAAGAATATTCCCAAACCAAATATTACTATTCGCTTACCAACTATCCTTGATAATACAAATCTTCCTATTTGTTAGTTGTTCGGTCTCAAATAACCCCCAGGTTTCTCTCGTCACCATACAGTTTCTCCCTCAACTGGGTTGGACAAGGTCATGCTGCCACCATGCTTCTCACATGGAGCTTTCAGTTTTGGAGTACATGTTCTACTGTCTGTTTGTCCTCCCCACACGTACACATATCTGTCTGTTTGTCCTCCCCACACGTACACACATCTGTCTGTTTGTCCTCCCCACACGTACACACATCTGTCTGTTTGTCCTCCCCATACGTACACACATCTGTCTGTTTGTCCTCCCCACACGCACACACATCTGTCTGTTTGTCCTCCCCACACGTACACACATCTGTCTGTTTGTCCTCCCCACACGTACACACATCTGTCTGTCAAATTTTCAGTTTGTGGGTCGGGTGGTATCTGAGTCTGCAAAGGCTGGTTCTTAGTCCGAGAATTATCACTTGATTCTTTCTTGGTAATGTATAGTATGGTTCAGCATTACTGGACTCTGGATGTTCCTTCAACCATTTGTCTCTATAGTTATATCTGGTGATTCAAATGACTGGCAGATGTAGTAGACCTACATCATCATCATCATTTTCCTTTTCGCTGTCTATGGAGCACGGAGCTACAACTGAATCTGGCCCCCTTGCAGGATGCCTGCCTCTAACCATTCATTCGCTCTTACAGCGGCGGTTTTTGTTGCAATTCGTTTTACATGATAAGGTTACCACCTTCATGCACAACTTCATACTGTTCGTCTTGTACAGCTTGCCTGGGGGAACAGTTGTTATAATCTTTCTTTGTTTCTTAAGCGCCACCGGGTACTACGCGGGACAGTAGGCCTGTTTAGGCGAGGGAAATATCGCGTAATTATTAAGGAATCTCAGTGCGATCAGATTGAGCGCTGCACATCTTACTGTCGCTCCAGATTATAATGATTGAGCTAACAGTATCATTTGAATCCAGATTACATGAACGTCGAAAGGAATACCAGGAAAAAAGGCAGCTGTCGCCTCGGGGGCACATTCCCATGGTCAGTTATAATTGATAGGCTTGTATTATTACATGAACAGGACGCTTTCAAAATATCCGAATATAATGGTCTAGTCTCGGAACTGAGACATAAAGGGGTACACAGCGAAAATCATTGCTCTAAAAGTGAGTCAAGAGGTTTAGTGGACGTCTCAGTGAATGATGTACTGAAAAAGTTAGGCCTGAGGGGGAAGTTAAGAACAAAATCACTTAAAAGTCTTGGCAAAAATGCAAAAAAAAAAAAAAAAACCAAAACATACCATGCTGGCTGCGGAACAACAGTAATGGAATTTGAAATTCAGAACAGTAACTTGTTACTTGTAGAAAAACGTCAAGTGGGCAGAGTAGACAAAATATGTAGTAAATAGCCTAATCATAAAGTGTAACCCAGGTAAAGAGGGTTTTCACCAATACAGTTGAAAGAAGCACCAAGAGGAAGGTGATACTTGGGAGCAGGGTCAGCCTTAGGGATTTTTCTTAGGTGGTGGGCCATCTCGAGATAGCGCCCCTCTCCTTCACTATGTAGGACTGTATGCACTCTTACGAGACTCAGTTTTATGCTTTGAATTAGATCACGCTATGATCTCCACAAGTGATGCTCGCTGTAGCATTCCGAAATATATAATTTACTAATGTTTTTAACAACTTATGTGATATTCGTGTTGAATTAAAGAAGGGCGTTCAATGCAACATTTTTGAACACCCAAAAAAAAATAAAAAAATAAAAATAAACAAAACAAAGAAAACAGAATAATATAATCATATAGGAAAACGATCAGCTTCATATTAGCAAGGTTGTTTTTTTGTTTGTTTGTTGACTTTGAAATGTTCTGTTTCATTTTCCATGTTCGTTTACAATTGTAATGATTATATATATATATATATATATATATATATATATATATATATATATATATATATATATATATATATATATATATATATATATATATATATATATATATATATATATATATATATATATATACATATATACATATATACATATATACATATATACATATATATATATATTTTTTTTTTTTTTTTTTTTTTTTTTCTTTATTCTGCGCCATCCTTAAGTCGGCGCCCTGTGCCGCTTCACCATTCGCACCACCCAAGAGCCGGCCCTGCTTGAGAGTCACGACTAAAGTGCATTCGCCTTTTCTTCGATGACAAGGATGCAAAATGGAATAAACATTGTAATTGTTTCAATGGGGAGAGGGAAATTACATCTGATGATCATATTACTTCCTGTTGTAAGAATTTCCTATGTTGGGGCTGTCGGCCACATGAATTATATTGTGTGTCATCATCATCATCACCATCATTATCATTATCACCATCATCGTCAACATCATCATTATCATCATCTTCCTTCAGCTCATCATGCACCATGGCAATCAAAAAATGTGTGCCAGGACCTCTTGCACTTTACCATCTTCTCAAGACCTGTCCCTTTCTTCTTTATCATGTCCATTTCTGTCTCCAAAAACTGGGGCATGCTATGACGTTTAAACACAGGAATGAAAAGACAATGAAAATTATATATATATATATATATATATATATATATATATATATATATATATATATATATATATATATATATATATATATATATATATATATATATATATATATACATACAGGGTGATCGAGAAGTCTCTCCGCAGTGTGTTCAGTGCTTGAATACGAATCAAGGGAAACAATCCAAATGATAAAATTATTATTAAAAGGTCGTAATTTACAACTCTACATTTCTTTATTTTACATAGCTTGGAATTTAGGAAAATATTTTCTTAGAACTAGAAAAAGTGGTTGTTTATGTCAAGGACGAATTTGAAAAATTTTGGGTACCGTTTTGTTCGGCTATTCGTTAGCAAATAATAATCTGAAGGTGTAGGCGACACCAACCGTTCTAGCAGAAAATTCTTTTGTACTTTCTTATCTTTGCCTTTATGCCCCATACTGTTATATATTAATTTAAATATTGTATTTAGAAATCACTACATAGACCACCATCCTGCAGTATCAGTTGTGTTATTGTTAGGCCACCATCCTGCAGTATCAGGTGTGTTATTGTTAGACCACCATCCTGCAGTATCAGTTGTGTTATTGTTAGACCACCATCCTGCAGTATCAGTTGTGTTATTGTTAGACCACCATCCTGCAGTATCAGTTGTGTTATTTTAATTATAAACTATGGAGTAACTTAATAAAATAAGAGGAAAGGAAGAAAAAAAACGAGTCAGCCTTGGAAGCTTATTTTTTTTTCTTTAAAAAAAGACGGCATTGTCCCCGGTACAGGTCTGGATCGCTGGCTCTTGGTTTCACATAACTTTGTGGTAGCCGAACTCCCATTCTGCAGACATGGTCAAACCATCGTAACTAAGACTGTTCCAGTCGGGTCTGCAGGGGGTTTTGACTCTGTCATTACGCCAGATTATAACGCGATCGCGTCCTATTTGACTCCAAGTTATATGAGCATCGTACTTTCAAAAGGTTAAATACAGAGACATCAGTTACGGATTTAACACAATAAGAATTCATTGCAAAAGTTATAGCTGCAGAGTAGGAGCAAGAAGTCTGGCTGTCAATTTTTTATATGACTTATTGAAATAATAAGGTTTGAAATTGGCAGTGGAAAAAGAAAGAATAACAAAATACAAGGAAAACCATTAATTGCACCCACTGGAATAGCCATGTGCAGGCTAAGCAACATCCCTCTAATTAGCAGAATGGGTAACACCAAATTGAAACAGCCAGTGATTAATAATGGAACTACAGTCTAGGGATGTAAACCCAGTTAAGATACATTTCTTTAACAAATTGATAAGATGATTACAGCTGGGAGTTACGTCCTAAGTTGGTCTATTCTTTCTATCCACCCCCCAACCATAAGTCACACAATCTTTAATTAACAAACCGTGAAATGGCAAAAACAATTTATTTTAAAATTAGTACTGAAAAACATCCTGTTCAACTTCTAATGGGTGACAATTAGGATAAATGATGTCTACAAATTTAGATAATAATAGACAACAGATAAGATATTCAATTACATCTATTTGCTTACCGGCAAGATAATGTATTCCACAGTTTATACCAGGTAATTACAACATTCTGAGTGTGTATATTTGAACTCTTAAAGGACAAGAGGTCTGTATTCAGGGCTGATTTTCCCCAGGCTGTCATGACCGAAGGCCAGTATTTGGAGCCGGTATGTTTTTACTACGTTTTTGCTTCATGCTGTCCTGATTCTATATTTTACTAGCAGAATACCCGGCGTTGCCCGAGTCCAAAAGAATGTAACTGAACTGTTAACAGCGTCTTTCATCTGTTAAAAAAAAAGAGATAAGACGTGATTAACTAGTTGTGTCCTTAAGAAATGGTCTGCGGTACCGTTTGGTGCATTTGTTATCTTTCATTCTAGGTGAGTTGAAGCTGTTGCTGTTACATACACTTGCGAGAAACCTCAAAGATACATATTCACAATTAGTGAATACAGTACTATTGTTACTGAACACCTCAATATACACAATGTTGCGCGTCTTTCCTGTAGGGGTATAAAGAAAAATATTATTTGAACGTCCAACTCTTGAACATCCTACATACAGTTGTTCATGGGAAAAGCAAGAGTCCTCCAATTGTAAGCCAGCAATGGTTAATGTTTGTCCTTGAGACTTGTTAATTGACATGGCAAAACTCAGTCGAATAGGAAATTGTAGTCTCTTGAAGTTAAAGGGCATGTCAGATGGTATGAGGAATATGCGTCGTATAAAGACATCTTCTCCATTGCCACAGCCATAAGTATAGTGACTTCGATAACATGAGGCATTAGATTTTTAACTGCAAGCCTTGTGCCATTGCAAAGTCGATGCTGGTCTAAGTTAAATAGAAGCGTGATTATTGCTGCTACTTTTAGCTGAAGTCGATGAGGAGGAAGACCTGATGGTTCTAATGAATTTATAAATTCTGAAGGATAATTCACAACTTCGGATAGACCATCAACAGTGCCAACCGATTTGTATGTAAGGGAGTTTCCGGGTATCAAATTTATAAGTTCATTATTAATGTTGTTCACAGCTACATTTTTTGGTGTAAGAATTGCTCTTTCACATAGCCACTTATGATTCAGATAATTTTGTTTAAGGTTTGGAAATACCTTTGTTACCAGTTCATCAACTGACTTGACCACTGTGCTGATAGAATCAGGGTTAAAATTAACATCACTATCAAGAGGTATTCTTCCTTCTCCAAGCAGTAATAAATTTTGGGCAAACTGGTAATGAGGTCCATTTATTTAATCGCTTTTAGACGGAAAATCTTGGCAGTAATATCATGTCTATTGATGTATGTTTGACCAGGGAGCAGCTTATTGAGAATTTCCTTCCACTTCACATTGCAAGTGAAAATAATAAAAAGATCTGGGCGACCGTAGTTGCGTACATAGGTCATCGCATCTTGTGTCCTTTAATGCATGTACCGTGGGCTAATGTGAAACTTGAGGGAAGAAGACAAAGTTGGCCAAGATCCCCCCCTACCCCCCCCCCCCCCCCCCCCCCCCCCCCCCCCCCCCCCCCCCCCCCCCCCCCCCCCCCCCCCCCCCCCCCCCCCCCCCCCCCCCCCCAGAAACATCATTATTGATGCCATCTATGAGATATTATATTGTTTGTATTTTGAAAGCAGGAAACGGAACAACACAATCAAAACTTCGCTCATGAAACAAAACGACTAAAACCAAAACTGTTCTAACGCGAATTTTTAATATGTGATTCTAACATTCTTTAATTAATAATATATTTTTACTAATAATATATTTTTACATTCTTTAATAGTAATATATTTGTAAGTACTTTAAAAATTAAAAAAAAAGGAAAATACACTGATGTAAGGGAAACAATAAATTAATGTCTAACTTTCAACCAAAATAGCTTGTTACGTCCACTGAAACACAGAAAGACAGACAGACAGACACACCCACACATGCATGGGTTCTAAAATATAGATTAGATAAATCTTTATTCAGCTTTGTGTTCAACTATATATCTATATATATATATATATATATATATATATATATATATATATATATATATATATATATATATATATATATATATATATATATATATATATATATATATATATATATATATATATTATATATATATATATATATATATATATATATATATATATATATATATATATATATATATATTATATATAAATTCATTGAGAATCAAAAAACCAATTTATTGCTCGATAAAACAGCAAAGGTGGATACCTTTGAAGACCCTCGTTAGAAATTCTAGGTTTTGGCCATTGTTGGACCATCACTGCAGAGCAATGGGAGTAAATCCCGTGACAGCCGTAAACGTCAAATATGTTTCTTTGGTGATATATATATATATATATATATATATATATATATATATATATATATATATATATATATATATATATATTATATATATTATATATATATATATATATATATATATATATATATATATATATATATATATATATATATCCAAAGCTGCGGTATATAATGCCTGCGTCACCAGCACACTCCTATATGGCAGCGAGACCTGGACGACCTATGCTAAGCAAGAAAGAAGGCTCACTACCTTCCATTTGCGGTGTCTACGCTGCATCCTCGGCATCTCGTGGAAAGATAAAGTGACAAATGTCGAGGTGTTGTCACGTGCTGGCCTTCAAAGTATGTATACGCTTCTTAGCGCAGACTTCGCTGGCTTGGCCATGTTCGCCGCATGGAAGATGGTCGCATCCCAAAAGATATCTTCTACGGACAATTAGCAGATGGCAAGACAGTTGGGCGACCACAGCTGAGGTTCAAAGATGTGTGCAAGAGAGATATGAGGGCACTGGACATGGATCCAGCAACATGGGAGGATGAAGCTGCCGATCGCACTAAGTGGCGATGCTATTTACGGCGCCACCTCAGATTGGGCGAAGAGAGGCTCACACAAGAAGCAGAGGTGAGGAGAAAACGTCGAAAGGAGCACCAGGAAAATAAGCAGCTGAGGGCTGTCACCTCAGGGGACCATTTCCATAGTCTGTTATAACTGAAGAGGGTATTATTATATTATATTATATTATATATATATATATATATATATATATATATATATATATATATATATATATATATATATATATATATATATATATATATATATATATATATATGACCATACATGATTCTCTGTTATGTGAGTTGTTTTCTAACACATTTTTTTCTTTTAACTTCATTTTAGCGGTTAAAAACGTAATTGAATGTCTTGGATTGTTTCAAAACTGACCCATTTATTTTAATGGTTCTTTCTTGAGAAGTCATTTTCTTTGAGATGGCCGTTACTTCTGTCTTTCTGCAATGTAGGCTTAGACTTTCATTTTCAGTTTCTATCACCAAAGTATCAATCATTTCCTGAAACTCGTTTTTATTTTTAGCTATAAAGACTATATCATTATCACAGCAAACAGGAAACAATAAAATAACGGAAGGTAATAATAGACAAACTGCTCTGAGATATTACGTGATTCAGGACGTTTAATTCTAAGCATTGCTTGCTACCCATAAAAACCGTTTCACATAACTAACCATAAAAACAGTTTCTGATAACGTAACCATAAAAACAGTAATCATGAAATCTGCTTCTGATAACTAACAATAAAAACAGTTAAATATTATCGCGAGGCGTTGAATAAATAGTATACAGGAAGTAAACAATGTAGTAGCTACATCCAAAGACGCACTTCACGAGATAAATCAGCTTCTTTAAACATACATCGGAGGACAAGAAAACAATAAAACAATAAAATTAGATGCTTTGTGTTGTCTTCTATACTGTTATGTTCAGGGACCTAAACGCTTACAAACGATTTCCGAAAACTGACTAATGTTCAATCAATAGCGGTGACAATTAACAAGAATATTTTACTCTAGAGTACAAAAACATCAATAACATTCATTAAATCCAAGCAGAAAGAACAAATAGATACTAGTGACACGTAGCCAGACAAAAATAGTCGAAACTTCTCCTGTTGAGTATTAAAACTTATCGACATAATTTTTTTTCTTTGTGTCAACTATGGTGCTGTTATACCCTTTTCACCTTTCGTTTATGTGGGGTATATTGTGTGGTAATTTATCCTTCAGTGCTAGCCTGTTGTTAATACTGAAAATGACTGGTCATGAAAAGGACCGCTTGCTGGCTGTCTGGATTCCTCTTGTTTTTTGTGTATTTTTATTATGGTGGCGTGTTGGACACTGTATTTCACATATTCTATTGATGGTTCGCTGGCAGCCGTGGAAAGACCTAGTCCTAAAGAGGACTAATAGCTAGATTTTGGAGCTGACAGTGATCTGGGCCCAAGGCATCAATGGTCATTGGTTCTTACCACCTAACCAACATAGCTGGAGGCAGGGAAGAGTTCCCCCCCCCCCCCCTACCCCATCCTTACTGCTGTGGGTCATCGGGGACTGCCTTATTGCCCAACCGCTCAGTGCGCCCTGATCTTTTTCCACTATGTATCTGGACAACATTAGTATTTAAGAATAAATTTGTCAGTAGATAATGTTCCGCCCAGATTAAGGTCGCAGAAAACTTCTCGAGCCCAACAATTAAGTTTCTGCAGAGTTACATGCTATACACTGGCAACTGGAAATTGGAAACGACAACCCGAAAAACACAATTTGCATTTGAACTGCGTATGAATTTCCATGCACATTGAAATTGATGTGTGGGTTCTTTGTGCTGATAGTTATTTCATTATTTGGTTGATGTCTATAATAACTGCTGTAATGTTGTTGCTATTTCATTCTAAACGTAACTATCGTCTAACTGGAAGAACTATATATTAAGCAGGGGGAAAATGTCATGTCCATGTCAAAACGCCCTCTGTGATTTTTTTAGAAGCATCTGGATTTACTTTATTGCCAGGGAATCACTATACAAGCAGGCTCAAGAGTATGCATAATAATTTATTAAGGTGTGCTGGAACTGACCTCCCGATTGGTTGAGTGGTAAAACCGCTGGCCCCTCACGGCAAAGTTATCGGGTTCAGGGTTCAAAACCTGCGGGTATCAAGCTCCGGCCAATCCAGCTGTAAAGTTATACGAGATAAGGAGCTGCTCACCACGCTTCCCCCCCCCCCCCCATATAGACGTGGCCTTGTTTAATGAAGTCTTCAACACTTCACTCCCTTACGGCAGTATAGGCATGAGACTAACTTTACCTTTTATCTTGTTAAGCTGGATCTCTCATCTTCATCATGTTTCACTAGATGTATTGTGCATTGCCATCATGTATCGTGGATCTGTCATACATTGCGATCATGTATCGTGGATCTGTCATACATTGCCATCAGGTTTTGCTGGATCTGTCATACATTGCAATTATGTTTCGCTAGATCTGTCATGCATTGCCATCATCCTTCGCTAGATCTTTCGTACATTGCCACCACGTTTCACTAGATCTGTCATACATCGCTGTCACGTTTCACTAAATCTGTCGTAAATTGCCATCATGTTTCGTTAGATCTGTCATACTTTGCCGTCATGTTTCACTGGATCTATCATACATTTCCGTCATGTTTCGCTAGATCTGTCAAACATTACCATCAAGTCTCACTGAATCCTTTTTGTTTTAAAGTGTCATCGTACACAGTTACTTAACAATCATTTTGACATGCCGCTTCGAAGAGATTGAGGAATAGAAGATAGTAGCAGTGATATTTGACTAATTTTACAGTGGGCGGCTAAGGATCAAAGAAGAAGAAGGAGTCATATTACCATCATTTTTCTTCTAGCAGTAGAACGAGCCATGTTGCAATAAGACAGAACTTGTTTTCCAATGGTCAGTCTATCACAGGAATGGCCAGTTAGACGACCTTTAAGAGCAGCAATACTGGAGGACATTTTGGAAAACGCCATCCATATATTTTTGCAAAATAATGTTTCTGTATGATTACATGTCAAAATTTAAAACAATAAAACTTAAACCAATTCTCTTAACAATGAATGCCACTAGTATCTCACCTTGTTAATAATATTTTTGTTACATTTTTATGGTAAAAATATATTATAATCTTTTTTTGAACATTATTCAGTTTTATTCAGCAAAAGTTTTTATAGTTGTAGGTAAAGAATTAGAGCTACAACACAAACAAAAACCAAAAAAAAAAAAGCTACAGACTTTCATAAATAGGTGCTTGCGTAGAATTGAAGAATTGAAGTTGTCTAACAAAATCATTAGTGTGGAACGAACGAACGAACGAACGAACTTTATTTTCGAAGGGTAAAGAATTGGGCGCGCAGGCCCGTCTAACTTTCTGCCCTTCCACTCTCATTAATCTTGCATACTATATCCTTTCATTCCCACATGATGCTTTAAGCATTAACTGATGACAAGAACCAGACAAGTGCCAGTGGAACAACAGATGCGAAGAAGACGCTGGAGATTGATAAGACACACACTGAGGAAACCTGTTGATAGCAGTCTTTGCTCGGCAATCTACAGTGTAAGAAGCGTAGAAGAAGACCAAAGAATGCATATAGGGAGGAGAACTAGAGACAGACATGAAGACATCGAACGATGGGATTGGATAGGAAAATTTGGCATACGTTTTTTTGGTAGGCCTATGCTCCTTGGGGAGCTGAATGTTGATGAATAAATGAGAGCCGCACCACAGGCGCGCTGAAGCAGCATGTGACTCACGACTCTCGCTTATGGCCACCCTGGGTCTATAATGAAATATAAAAACTATTAAGAAAACAAAAAACAGCACAAGGAAATCTTAAATAAGCAGGAATGTAACATTTTAATTCTCTTTTCTTGTCTAATTTCAGATAGGACAGAAAGGTTAACAGATTACAACACTCAGTTATAAACTTTCATCGTCAAGCTGGGAAATAACTGTCGCAACAAATCATGAGTTTTTGAAGCTTCTGTTATAGGTGTGAGCGTTCAAGTGGGTCAAATAGCTTCTTATGGAAGTAATCAGAAGTGTTATTTCTATACACACAAAGAAGCACTGAGGAGTTGACTGAAATATTTTACTTGATGCTACGGCGACAGTGAAATGATGTAATGTTGCAGTTTGTTGACTATACATGAAAAATTATTCTTAGAACTACTTTTCTATAAGTTAATACTGTATATGTGGAGCTACGCAGCTGGAGATCTCAGACCGAGCACACGAATACACATCTGCGACGAAATTTTCTCTGTCGCAAGAAATTTTGTGCGGCTTTGAATATTTTTCATATAGATTTAAATTTTGAGAGTTCTTCTAATTAAAAAATTTTTTTTTTTTAAATATGATAATATTTAACATGGTTGTCAAGGAAAGTGAATGAGGATTAATAAAATACAAAATTGTGACAAAACGAAACAAAAGCTTATTTCAAATATACCGGCCCCGAAATTGGCCTCTCATCAAGAGCGGTTGGGAAATTCGGCCCAGAATATTGGCCTTTCGTCCTTTTAGAGATGGCTTAATATCTTGACGGTAGCGTCATAAATGTACGTTTTATGTGGCAACTAAAAACCCTAACATTATGGGAATCAGTTGTTCTATGGACCTGAAGGAAAAGTTGGGATTTTCTGAAAAGATTAAAGAAAACAACAAACGCATCTATCTATGCAATCAGGAAGGAGAGGAGCTGTCTTCCGCCAGCATGCGCGGTATACCGGAAGCCAGGCCGCCACTTTCAGCTGAGAGTCGACAGATTGTAATACAGTCATGGGAGATAATTAAACAAGATATAGAGAGAGTTGGAGTTGTCATGTTTATGGGGTAAGTAGATGTTGTAACCACTGGTGTTTTCATCTGTTGTAGTTCTTGGTGTGTGTTTAAAAAAAAAAAAATCTGCTTGTAGCATCTTATTTCTTTTGTTGAGCTCATTATTATTATGAACTCTTTTTTATTGTAGCATTACAAGGTGTCCATGTTCTGGAATCCCCTGGGTTAAGAGCAGATGAGGTAGACCAAAAAAACGCAGGGAGAAGAGAGCTGGAGGACAGAAGTCAAATATGATGATGATGACGTGGATAAAAACTTGAGCTGATGGCACTGGGACTGGAAGACTAGGCATGTGTTTGTTGAAGGCCTATGCGCCTTGGGGAGCTAAGGATATTGGTTAATTGAGTTTAGCCATGAAAAGACTTTCGCTAGTTTAGACGGAGAATCACGTTTGAATTTAATGAGGTACTGTCTAGTTCTCCATCAGCACTAATGCAATAAAGAAAATATATGAATATTTAAATTCAGAATTTTTTCATGAAGTAAAATTTACAGCATTCCTTTGGGGTAGACATTAAAATTCTTTAATACCTCTTTTCACTATTTTTTATATAATTGACTATATATTCATAACATAAAAACCACAACATCAACTTTCACAAATCGAATTCAGTAGCATCTGATAAATTGTCTCGGCGATCTAGCATTTGACTATGACCTTCTCCTTCTCTCCATGACTGAACAAAAAATAAGCAAAATTAAAACTGACATACATAACTGAATAAAGGCCACAGCAATTAGTTCTGAAAAATATACAGAGAAAAAGAGTAAAGATCATGAGATTAGATTCTGCAAATGATAGCCAGATTACCTTGGAGATACGCGCCTCAGAAAGTGTGGATTCATTACGTGTATCTCCGTAGCAACATACACAAAGCTAGAGGATCGGTGTAGAAGTACGTTCTTATTATGTGTTAGCAGTGTGGGTGGTGATGTTGTAGTAGAATACCATCGTTCGTACCACATATAGGAGACAGGAGGGTTGAAGACCACTTGTTGTATGGTTCTAACGATTTATTACAATCACATCACGTCGACATCACAAACGAACATACTGTCATTAGGACAAGGTTCAAGCACATTTAGCATTAGTTCACAGTATCCAACACTACAGAGACTCTTGCAAAATCAAGCCGCATAAGGAGCGGGCTTCCAAGTACTCAATGTTAATCTATATATCTTCTGACACAGCAAGTCAGGTACATCTCTGGCAAAAATAGGCCGCATAGATAGCGGGATTCCAAGTACTCAATGTTAATCTATATACCTTCTGACACAGCAAGTCAGGTACATCTCTGGCAAAAATAGGCCGCATAGATAGCGGGCTTCCAAGTACTCAATGTTAATCTATATATCTTCTGACACAGCAAGTCAGGTACATCTCTGGCAAAAAATAGGCCGCATAGATAGCGGGCTTCCAAGTACTCAATGTTAATCTATATATCTTCTGACACAGCAAGTCAGGTACATCTCTGGCAAAAAAAGGCCGCATAGATAGCGGGCTTCCAAGTACTCAATGTGAATCTATATATCAAAGTATTGTTACCTGCTCTGCACTCCAGGAAACAAACACACAAGAAACACTAGCCATATCCTAGGCTTTACCGAACTATGCCAGAATCACAATCACGGGGAATCTTAAACATATTTAATCCACAAAGAACTCTGATCCCTTTTAACACTGCCAGAAAAACATGGCGGGACACCCTCTCTGCTCAAATCGCCCAGCCAGACTACCCAAAACGAAGCAGTCTTCCGGACCCGCCAAAACCTTGGCGCATGCGCGAATCATCGCGTGACTTGGGTTTTAGTTTACCACTGGAACGTACTGGGACTGTTCTAAGAAAATCTGCACGAACAGAACCTTATATGGGATATAGCTAGACAATAGCAAGCCCAAGGAGAGATAACAACTAAATCTAACTTATTCCAGAAATATTACACCTGGTTAACTCTCTTAGACCACAAATATAAAAAAGCAATATAAAGAAGGTCACATTCCTAACTTACAACAAACTAACTCTTAACAGTTTACCGCACCCCCCGGAAAAAAAAAAATGATAAAATCATTTTTTTTTGGAAAAAAAAATACATCGAACAAATGAGGGGGGTAGCATACAAATATCTTACATATAAGTTATAGTCTAAATAAAAGCATAAACACAAGAGTAATAAAAGTAAAAAAAGTAAACAAGAGGAATGAAGAAAGTATGACAAGATATCAGAAGAAAAGTTGAAGAGTGAACAAAGCCAGAATGGGGTACAAAAGAAAAGAGAAAAAAGAGATATATTGGAAAATATAGCAACCTAAACGACAATCTTAAATACAAAATACACCCACACCAAAAATAATAATGAGCATGATACAAGAAGCTTATAACGCATACAATGATGCTTTAACAAAGGGCATCAAAATATATAATGCCATAATGTCAGTCTATACTGACGCACAATAGAGCGTCTGGTGAGAAGAAAAAATTATCTCACAACGTTAGAGAACTATTGCTCTCACAATCGTACAATAAAGTGCTGGGTATATATTATAATTGTAGAAAAGAAATACATACATATGACCTTATTTATCCCCACCAAAAAATACAATATCGACAATTGTCTCATAATGCAAAATTACAAAATAAAAGATGTCATTACCATATTATCCTTTTAACATAAATATCTTAACTGTAAAGTGACACCAACACTTATCAGTAAAAAGGTTAATATGATATCAAAATGTAATATCTTTTAACATAAGTAAGTCGTATACAGTATTACTATCTGAGATGACTTCGAAGTCCGAGACCATAATGTACTCCAGAGGGTAGTATACACACGTCATTCTAACGAAGCGTCCAAAGTCCAATGGATTTAACAGGGGACGTCAAATGTTGAAATAACTGGAAAAACTGGATGAGACACTCCATATAACAGCGTCAAGGTCACATCAACAAGTTTTACGCTGTGAAACAATTCAAATGAGAATCTCTGTTGATAACCGTAGGTATGATAAAAATATACATAGTCAATCCTACATTTCTATCTATTAAATGTGGCCATGTAAACACCGGCCCTTATATGGTGACAATTAAACCTTCCTCCGTTTACACCAGGGACGGTAACAGAGAGAAAGTAAAGTAATCAATTTACAATCATGAAAGTAAATGAGGTCAAGAACATGTACTAATGGAATGTTAATGTATAACAGTGTATAGTGATGTAGAGAATAGTCGTGAGTATACACATGATACCCACGTCAAAAGGCAAATCTAGAAGATGGTAATGATGACTAAGAGCGTCATGATGGTTAACGATCTGAGATTTTTCGCAAGACAAAGTAAATGCAGTTGACCAATGCGTATCTCTCACAGGCTGAAATGTAGTCATAGCCTGTATACTGGTCAAGGAAGAAAGCAAGAAGCATACAAGAAAGATGCAAAAACCGACAGCAGTAAACGTGGACATACGTCGAAGCTTAAAAGAAAAGTTGCTATTGTAAGTGCGACAAAAAGTCGTAAAAAAGACAAGATACTGAGCTAACCGGCCCAATAAGAAAGGTAAAGAAAGTCAAAAAGTATAGGTATGCACAAACAATTAAGTTCGCGCATGTAGCAGCACAAACATTAGTCCATTGCAGCAAAGAGGTTGCAATCAACACGACCGGATACAGATTCAGTCGCAGCGACAAAGTCAGTAACTGAGCCCGACAATACCGAAGGATCCTCTTCTACAATAGTAGTTTAAGAGGAATGAAAGTTAGAGTTGCGACGTACCGAAGTATGTCGGACTGGGCTAAAAGAAGCACTAACATTAGTATGATGAACAGTTGTATCATCAATTACTGCAAGATTTCACTAAATTAGCAGAATGCATAACGTGAGAAGATTTTTGCATAGTCCCTAAGGTAGAAGTAGTAAGGCTATGTTGCCATTCCCAATCAGCAATTTGTACCGGGCGTACAAACACTTTACACCCATGTATATGTCCAACAGTAAGGTCGGCGACAGGTGCTCTAAGCAGACATGCATGTATATAACCAGTGAAAAATGGTGTGGCAATGTGGACTATGGCAGTCGGAAAAGTCTCAACTGTTCCACACCGAATTTCACACATTTCACCATAATTACCTGTTGCACAAGATGGATGGATTAAAGACTGTCTAATTCCAACAGTTGCGCATCCAGAAATAAAAAGAACTGAGACTGGATTATTATTCACAAACCCTTATGTAGAGTAAAAGACCCTCTTCCGTCATGCGCGGAGCGGCAGGAAGAGGGGTAGAGGATGACCGCAACTCAAGGTAGTTAAAGCAGTAGGTTTGAACAAAGTTGTGCATTCCGAGCACTGAGATGCTCTCTCAAAATCGAAAGCCAGAGCAACCAATAGCATTTAGAGACCACTATTATTATTGTTACCCCCCTGAATTATTAAACATCTGGGGGCTGATGTTGAGCGGAGTTAGCTTGTTGGTACGATCTATTATTATCATTCTGCGATCTATTGCGGCTATTATTACTATTGAAAGCATTCTTATTTGCTCTACTGGAATTATTGTTTCTGGTTTGAAACTCCAGTTAGCATCGTTGCGATTGCTATTTCCCCTTTGATCAAAATTTCTATTTGATGGGTTTCGTTGTCTCTGTGAAAAGTTATTATGGGGTTGATAACCTCTATTGTAGTTACCTCTTCCAAAATTTCCATAATTGTTGGAACTAAAATGTTGAGGCCCATTTCTTTAAGTGCCTCCAGTTCCCTGAAGAAGAATCATTACGTGATGGACCCCATTGGTTCTGTCCAAAATTACGATTATCTCTCCTACCAAAGTTTCGATCAGCACTTTGAGATCTACGGCGCCAATTAGGATCATATGGCGTTGCTGAAGTAACGGGTAAACCTTCTTCAACTTTAGAATTGCTAACTGTTACATTAGGATGGGCCGTCACGTATTGGCGACAGTATTGCTCCATATCTTTCAAATTTAGAGGCTTTCGTTCATGTAGGAAAGAAAGAAAAGTTTTACTAACCGACGACATGACTTTGTCGCGTAGCAATAAGTCCTTTAGGGCTTCATATGTATGTTCAGTTTTTGATAGTTCAACCCAACGTGCAAACGTAAGGCTAATATCAGATATAAAGTCTGAGATATCTTTTCCTGTCTCCGGCAATAGAGACTTAAAGCGTAGGCGATAACCTTCTTCATCCAGTTGGTATTTTTTAATAAGGCAGCTCTGACCACTTCAAAGTTATTTGCGTCAGGACCCTCTAACATACTTATAGTCTTCAAAGCTTCACCCTTAAATAACTTCCTAAGTTGTTCACAATATTGCGATTTAGCTCTATTCTATGAGATTCGCATGAAAGTTCAATATCTATTTAGATAGAACGAGATATCGTCACAGTCAATGTTGAAAACAGGCAATTTAATATCATATGATTTAGTATTTGCCTTATTAGAAGAATTATTTGATTCACCTTTTGAATTACCCATATTTACCAACTTTATTTTCTCCAGCTCCATTGCTAAGACTCTTTCGTCATGTAACATTTTCTCTTTTTCCTTTCTTTCTTCAGTTTCTAGCTTTGTTTTCTTGGACTTTCAGCTTCCATTTGCATTTGTATTTTTTTATTCTTCGGCCTCTCTTTCTAATTTTTATTTTCCATCTCCATTTGGAATTTTCTCTCATCTGCTTCTCTTTGCTGCTGAATTTTTCTATCATCAGCTTCTAACTTCTTTGTTCAGCTTCTGATTTCTTTTGTTCCATCTTCTTTTGGAATTTTCTCTCATCTGCTTGCATCAGCAATCAGCTCCTATCTTCAGTTTTTTCAATTCCATTTTTTTGTCTCTTCTCTTCAGCCTTCTGTGCCTTGGCATATTCCGCAACACAGTGCAAATTCTTTTAATTTATCTCCAGTTTCGCCAAGGGCTTTTCCCTTGCTCAATAAAGTAATCCCGGATGTAGACATTATGTCTAATTATGTGAGATCAATAACCTGTGTAAATAAATTATTATCTGCGAAACTCACTTTATCCCGGCTAACTCAGTGGGTGTGGGAAACAAGTCTTTGCCCAAGAACTTGTATCAATACCTTAGTTATCAATAATATAATTAATCACTTATGTACTAATATGTGCATACCAATATTGACAGGTGTATAACAACAATAAATAATAACAACTAGAAAGACTCATAGAAGACAAAGCATCAAGGACAACGACAACGTTCGCAGAAATCAAATAAACACTAAAGCAAACCTAAAGTGCGTGAGAATCTTACAATAGCATGTAACGACAGCTGACGAATCACCAACAAAAACAAATTTCGACTTACACAGTGTGTAAACGAAAAGGTGTAAAGAAATAAGACGATAGTTTAAGGGGAGGCAGGGACAACTACAAACAAATAATCAAAACTAAAGATACAGAGAAAAAGTTATTACAAAAACAACATAGAACAGCTCGTCACAACTAACTAAACAAATATAATATCACAAATAACCAACACAGTGGACTATAATACGCTGCAACAAGGTTGGCTGGAGATTTCCACTGCGGGAAATTTGCAAAAGTCCCTAAAGAACGCATGTCGTAGACCCTCGGTAAAAGTGGGATATTCTACGACAGTCCCACCGCCCAACCAAACCCGCTGAATATAAACACATATTATAACATAATAAACAAAGAAACATGTAACATAAAACAAGGAATATAAATAGTATCGTGCAGGAGGAAAGCCATAATACCACACATACAGAGGCACAGTTTTACAATACATATCTAAATGTCCACTTATCTTAACTGGCAAAAAAATCCTGGCCCCGAGATAGCAGCAATGATGAAAACAGCGTAACAGCAACAATGAAGTTCAGCCAAAACAGTTATATCATGACTGGAATATACTGGTGTAAAACTTCTGGGCAACGCCGGGTACATGATGTTAACAGCAAAACCAGTTGAAAAGACATGTGACGTCTCGACTACGATTTTAGGTAACTTAATATCACGTCGTGGAAGTCATTGATTGTTGAAAATGACTGAGAAAACAGTTCCGTACTATTTATTATAGTGGCATCACTTTGAGGAAGTCATGGTTGGTTGACACAATTATAGCCACGGTTCCAGTATAGTGTGAATGTCGTAGGTAAGAAATGACTGGAAAACCAACCACTGTAGAAGTTCATACTCTGAGTATTAGGCCACACCTTAGGTTATCTGACTTCTTTAAAAGTTTCTGATTACTGTTGTCCATAGGCCATACTGGAGCCATCACTGTAGATAAGTACGTAATAGTTGGAGTTTCCACCACTGTAGAGAAGTACTCGTAGACAGTGTAGAAGTACATTCTTGTTATATGTAGCAGTGTGGGTGTTGATGTTGTAGTACAATACATCGTTCGTGGTTCTAACGTTTTATTACAATCACATCACGTCAACATCACAAACGAACGTACTGTCATTAGGACACGGTTCAAGCACATTTAGCATCATGTACATAGCATTAGTTCATAGTATCCAACACTGCAGAGACTTTTGCCAAAAATCAAGCCGCATAAGGAGCGGGCTTCCAAGTACTCAATGTTAAATCTAAATCATTTCTGACACAGCAGTATGTAATCTCTGGCAAAAATAGGGGAACACTTGAGATAGTTGCATGATTCCAAGTACTCAATGTTTGGATCTATATATCTCTGACACAAGCAACCCAGGTACATCTTGGCAAAAATAGGCCGCATTAGATAGCGGGCTTCCAAGTACATCAATGTTTAATCTATATATCCTTCTGACACAGCAAGTCAGGGGGGTACATCTCTGGCAAAAAAATAGGCTGCAAAGATAGCGGGCTTCCAAGTACTCAATGTTAATCTATATATCTTCTGACACATCAAGTTATGGTACATCTCTGGCAAAAATAGGCCGCATAGATAGCGCGGGATTCCAATGTACTCAATGTTAATCTATATATCTTCTGACACAGCATCGTCAGGTACATCTCTGGCAAAAATAGGCCCGCATAGATAGCGGG
Source organism: Oreohelix idahoensis (assembly GCA_024509875.1). NCBI lineage: Eukaryota > Metazoa > Mollusca > Gastropoda > Stylommatophora > Oreohelicidae > Oreohelix > Oreohelix idahoensis. The sequence continues at coordinate 63,929 of JAMPIV010002625.1, read as the reverse complement.
CTTCCAAGTACTCAATGCTAATCTATATATCCTTCTGACACAGCAGTCAGGTACATCTCTGGCAAATATAGGCTGCATAGATATGCGGGCTTCCAAGTACTCAATGTTAATCTATATATCTTCTGACACAGCAAGTCAGGTACATCTCTGGCAAAAATAGGCCGCATAGATAGCGGGGAGAGCTTCCAAGTACTCAATGTTTTAATCTATATATATCTTCTGACACAGCAAGTCAGGTACATCTCTGGCAAAAAAGGCCGCATAGGTTAGCGGGCTTCAAGTACTCAATGTTAATCTTTATATATAAAAAGTATTATGTTACACTAGCTCTGCAGGATTCCAGAGTAAACTGACAAATAAGAAAGATTTGTGCCATATTTCAGGCTTTACCGAATCAATATGCCATCTATCAGCAAGTCACGGTAGGATTGTCTTGAAAGTCATATTTTAATCCAGTAGTATGAGCGTGATCCACTTTGTATGATACGGAATGTAAATACATTGTGGGGGGTTGACCCAGCTCAATTGGAGGTCATGTTTTGGTAAAGTCCATTGTAGATAGCGGGCTGTTCTAAGAATACAATGTCAGTTATATCACGACCCTTGTTACTGCTTGTACACTGTGTTTTGTAAACTTTGCCGAATAATGAAATACCCATAGTTTAGGCTTCACATGGGAACTTCCACTGGTTATGTGCACCAAATAAAATCACAACGAACAGAACACTACTTATGCACCACAAATAAACTATCCACACTTTACAACTGCCACAAGCACCCAGGAGATTAACTAAACTAAATAACTTATCAGACCAAACAACCTACCAATCCAAAGTCCCCAACAACTCCCTCCTCATACCTCCACTCAAACCCTCTTCCTAACTCGCAACATAATCGTCTACCCCACTTGTATGGCCCCCCCCTTGCAACACACTGGAACGTTCAACCACCCCCAAGAAAATCCCGAAAGGAAGGGGGGGTGTTGGGGGGGGGGGGGGGGGGGGGGTCTCTAATGTGCAATAACCCCAAATGAAGATAACACATCCCATTACTAAACCGTAACCCTTAACCTCACGTAGGGGTCCATGCCCCCCCAACGACATTCACCCACCACGGTCTCCAACCCCTACTCTACAAACCAACCCCCAGCCCCCAACTACCAAAAACCCTACCCCTCTACCAAAAACCGTGTCCTTCCCCCTTCATGGTAGAAGTTATCACCCCCACCCCCCACATATACCTTCACCCTTATCTGCCCGCCCTTATTTCTTTAGTCGCATTTACCGTTGCTCTTCCGCGGAATAACGACTAAGATGTTTTATGGACAGCTCACTAATATCATGAGGTTTGTGTGTCTATGCATCAGATTGTTTACATGCCAAATTGTGTAGGCACGCTTTCTTACGTCAGATATGGGTCTCTTTCCTCTGACTACGCGCAGGCCATCAGTGGTGCGCTGCATTGAGACATGTATTACTCCTTCAGACTCTCTCTAAGCTACTAAACCATTTATTAAACGATTTTGCACACACTCATCAGGAGAGCAGATTATGTCGAGTGACCAATTTCTGGGGGGATGGGGGGGGACATTGTATGTCCTCCGTGAAACATGCCTAGTTTTAATCCTGATTCTCCCGTTCTCCTTATATTTAAACCTTCCTTATGTCGGCACAAGATGGGTAAGGATGACGAACTGTGGTATCGTTAATATGCAGGGGCTCTATTGATAACGTGATCAGCCGTTATCTGGATTTGACTGCCGATCGCCTGCATCTTCCATACAAACTCGGGACGATTGATAACAAAAAAGCTCCAAAACGCTAGCAATTTTACATCCCACCCCTTCGCCTGCTTATATATGTTATCGCTAGATCAATGCAGGACACCAAAACACGATAACTCATGTCAGGTATAGCACGTTTGAATCACAGAATAAATGTTTAATGTGTGTATCAACTCGCACCCTCGTATTACATCCCCACCCCCTTCACCCCTTCACAATACCTCAAAAAATCTCCACTAACACGATTCATCCAGACCAAACATTATAGTAAATTCAACCTCCCCTATATGACGACATTTTAAGGCGTCACCCTCACCCTAATGTCTTTCCCACGTGTGTGCTTAAGCAAAAAACACTTCCCCCCCCTTCCTCATCGATAAAACATCCCATAAATCATTCCTGATCTTTTCTTCCGCCCCCAGTACTCATTCCAATACCTACACAACCCCCCATCCACAAAAACTACTCTTAACTATTCTTCGTCAATCATCTTCATCCTCGAAAATTATCCTAAACACCATGAAATCTACCCGGTACGAAACCGGCCTGTGAAATCTCCCTCCAAACACTGTTTTTGTATTCCCATCGCATCAGCAACCCGCTACTCCTGGACTCAAACAAAACATCCAACATTATGTGTTCCCATCCACAAGTGTAACAGTAATATCCCTCATAACAAATCACCCCAAACTTCCTCCCTTCCAACTCATACATCCTCCTAATACCCCCATCCAATGCAACTTACCTTATACCTATGTCTTCAGCCTCGCACCCTTAACTCTCCCCTCCATCATATACATCCTCCACACTCTCACATTAGCTTCTCACATCCCTCTAAATCACTTCACACCATTCTATCTACCCCTCAACCACACCCCATTACTCTAAAACATAACCCATACTTCCAATAATCCCCAAAAAATTAAACATCCCTAACTCAATGACACCATAATATCACGTACTTGCGACACTACAACCACCCCCAAAAAAAACCTCCCCTTAATAATCACACATTCCACTCTCGCCATACACACTCCATCTAACAACCAAATAAACACATCAACATCCCGCGACCATATACACTTATATCATAAACAACTTATTACAGCCAATTCCTAGTCACTTAAAATAAACCATTTTCCAACAAGGGCCCACCACGAACAATAAATTAGCTTCTACCAACTACACACCTATAAGCATTAAACCCAGATCCTAATTAATAGTGAAATTTCTATAGTACACAACGTCACCTCACAACATAATGTTAATCAACCTAACATGGCAAAACACAAATTAAAAATACACCCAACCCATTTAACTTAATATTATCTAAAATGGAAATACACTCACAATCAAACTTACTTACACTCACAACTCCATTTATAACAGCATGGACCCACCTCTAACATCCCACAAACAACCACACCCTGAATTCCCATATATACACTACCAACCCCCCAAATCAACCTCATATATATGAACTCTAAAATCCAACCCAAGATCAAACTAACCCCAACCCCCTACTGTCACTAAATATCCTACCAATTTAACTAACAACAATCCCCACACAACAACCCCACTTCTACACTTCTAATAGATACTAACTAAAACCATTCAACCCTTGAGCCTTATATTACTTTCACTATCTTCAATACCACATTAAAATCCGTTATTATCCCACAACCATCTATGTAATTAATCATTAATTCACAATTTAACAAACTCGTATCCACCCCACACCTCCATCTTAACCTTGTTAATAAAATACATTGAACTGCACGATATAACTTAACTCTATTTCCAACCTTTCACACACAACACTCTTATTAAGTACGAGCCCCCCCCTATTCAACATCGTTGTGTAAGAGATCTAATGATTAATGACCCCCCTAATTATACCCTCCACAATAGACATTTTGACTACTCGTACCTCACCCCGTACTGTTTTTACATTGTGTCACCATCCACTATTATTGCCCGCACCCGATCACCTATTGTACAAAATAAAATTTGACCAACTTACCACTCAAGACTCAGTAAACGCCCCTTGACCATATCCTACACAACACCAACTACCACTCACCCTTCCAATGTCAACTACAGTACCATATCCAACCACCCACCCAACAACAAATATAACAGCTCATTCAATATTAACTAACACTGTTAAGCCCCAACACTCACAATAATATACAACTCTCAAACTTACCCCTACCCCACCCCGCACAATCCTAAATACCACCAAACCCTAGATGTGTGTCCCCCCACTAATTTCAGATCTAAACTTCCCACGTGCTACCTAACCACAACCCAATCCCATATAATCCCACTTTCCCTATAAGACCCACAAGCACCCCCCCACTCAGAAACATGAACTCCTCCTCACCACCCACACTATCTCTCACCCCTCTGTATTCCCACCTCCCCCAACCTACAAACACTAACAATATCCCCAACAAACTACCATCCCTCTAAACAACCCACTAAACGACACTCACTTTACCTATCACCAAAACATATCCTAGCCTAATCTCCCAATGAAAACTATACTCCAACCAACCCCCCTTGCCAATTACTCATCCCTTCCACCCTAAACCAGTACAATTTAAATTCCAACACATCAACAAAACCACACCCCAAACCCACCTGTAAACATCCGTTACTCCAATATTCAATTAAATCTCAAACACATCCCCGTACACAACTAACCTCATCTATCATCCTCCCTCACAATCTCAATCAACCCATATCCATATCCCCCTCCTTTATTTTCAACGAATTTATTTCACAACCACTACCCGAAAACACTTATCCAAGACACCCATTCCTAGTATCCAGACACTCCTTCATCACAATCTCCTCCACCACCATACATCCTACAAACGACCCACAAAATCCCATAATCCTCCACCCATAACAACACAATCACTAACCATTTCCTAATACCATATGCTGGTAAAGATAACCATTTGCTTGGCATTTTAACTAACCCTTTAGCATGCTATTATTGTGATCTTAGTTCTGTGGTCACCTAACCCCAACCATCCCCCCAAATCCTCCATATCCACCCCACCTGATATCCCTCACACTCAAAACTCCCAACCGTCCTCACTCACTCAAAACACAGCTACCTCTCATAACCAGCTGCCACCTTCCTGCATAGATGCACTTATTCTAAAATACTCTCACAATTGGTAATACACTACATGCACCTATACACTCATACTAACAAGCCATTCCACTGCACTCCAAACATCAACCCACTACAACTTCACCCTTATACACATAACAAATTATTATCCCCCCACCATTCCGTCCAATACCCACTACCTCGTCAAAGGCTCAGCAACATGTCCTCTCTCGTAGCTCCTCATAGTTAATCAAACTTTCCCATCCTCTCTCACAAAACATATATCAAACCACGTCCCAGAAAATGTATAACCTCCTAGCTCCAAAGATGGTCACTGCGAAAACCATACAAAAATTACCAATACTCACCTCCCACACCCTTCACACCCCCATTATATTTACCTTCACCCACCCCCCCATGTAATACCATAACCACCACACGATACCCCACTTGATGTTGCATCTATTCTTACTTTGGTAACCTCCATAAAACTAACAAGGCCTACTCAACATCATCTACTCCGTACCACGCCAATATATCTATCTATTTGTTGCCGCGTAATGCCCCACCCCATTCCAGTAAGATACCCACAATTTAGGGGGACTCGTTCAACGCACCATTGATCAGACGCAATACGCAATTGTTAACCAGTATAGACTGTGTGTTTGGGAGAAGTTCGTCTTTGTGAGGCCTTAGGGTGATACCATGAGGTGCCGTCATCAAGTGCCTGTAATCCACGAGAGAGTGTGTATCTAGGAGAGTTACTCTCACGGCTCGATTCAGGACTCGGCTATCGTGGGTTTGGGTACGAGGTGTTAGAGGGTAGGGTATCTCCTAGTAGTGGACCCCGCTCGCAAACTCCACCCTCTCAACCTGTGATATAACAACTGTGGATCCCCCCCTCTTCTACCTCATAGCTAGATTTGATGGGTATATATATATGTATGGTAGATGTTGGTGTATGGTGGTGATGGTGTTGTGTATGCGCTTGGTGTTGTGTACGGTGCGGGCGGTTGAGAAACTTTGAAATGTGTTTGGCAACTCACTCTCTCTCTCTCACTCTCAAGAGAGAGAGATATAGAGATGACCTGGATAAAAACAAGGGCCGTGCTTTAAACGTAACAGTCCTCTGTGGGATAAATACTTTGCACCTGCAGGTAAGTTGAGATAAGATTCGCGCGATTCAGAGGCACCAGGAAGAGAGACAAACCCGTTTAATTATTCGGGTATGGAAAAAACATGATCTTTTTGATGCCACTATAAACTTTCTGAAAGGTGAATAGTGGATTGTTCTGAGAATATATGCAACATAAATCGATACCCAGGTGATGGACAGCCTATTAGGAAATAAACATGTCACCCCAACAACGCTTATTGGAGAAAGGGACTACTTTGTCATTGTTGGACCAACCATTCACGCACGTGATGAAAGGGGGAGAGAACATAACGACCTGTTAAATATATCTATTTTGAAATGTTAACAAAGCTATTATTTATTTTATTTTAGAAATTAATATTATTTTGTATTGTATTGTATATTAACATTAAACAAACTGAACTAATTTTTATAAGTGAAACTTAATGAAAAAATAAATATGAAGATCACTAAACATCAGATGTGAAAATTGTCAACATTAAACGAAATATGATTTTTTTTTTAAAGCTTTCATAAAGATTCGAGTTTTTTTTTTAATGTGCTCTTGTATCGTAATTCAAAACAGCTGGTTATCTACAAGAACTTACCTCGATTACAATTAAACGTATTACGGACGAAAAACTACGTGTTGTTGCCCGCTCCGCGATAAGTATGTTCTGGCCAAAGAGAAGATTTATTTCACAATGCGAGCAGATGACTTTATAAATTTTTTGACTTTTTATGTTAACGTAAAAAATTAGTTTTTAATGCTCTTTTGGTAATAGTAGCTACTAAATAAGCAATATACATAAGTTTAACAGATTTTCAACTGAAGTATACTGATTTTCGTTGGTTAGATCTATATGTCGAAGGAATGCCATCTATCCAGTTTTTACTTTATTAATACTCTTTATTTATGCACTGCCAAGTAAAAAAAAAAAAAAAAAAACGCAATTATTATATATTATGGCCTTGGTTTCACTAGCACATCCATTTCTCAATGCATACAATACAGCATTAATTATATTTATGTACAGGTTTCCGATGTTTTTTTACCTTTAAAATGTTAAGTCCTTCCTACCCAAGTTCAGTGCTTCCTGCCTAGCAGGTAAGGTTCACTGTACAGTGGGCGTACCTAGGTACGTACCGCTCACTGTACAGTGTCCGCTACCGTCAGGTAGGAGCCACTGTACAGTGTCCACTATCGTTCAGTGCTTCCTGCCACCTACACTGGGTTTGCCTTCCCTCTTCGATCCCTACTCTCTCGGTCAGACTGCAGTAATGCAGCCTGTTTCCAGGACCACCACTTGGAGGTGGAGTAGGGTCTTGGTCAGCTCTGGTTCGCTGACGCTGACGCAAGCAGCCAAGCTATGAGTCGTTGACCGCATTTATCTCTTGGGTCCCGAATAGAAGGATTGAAATGATGCGACAATATCACGAATGTGGAACTGATGAAAAGAACCAGACAAGTGCCGGTGGAACAAGAGATGAGAAGAAGACACTGGCGATGGATAGGACACACACTGAGGAAAACTGCTGATAGCATTACAGGATTGTCCTTTTTCTGGTATCCATAGGGCAAGAGGCGTATTTGAAAACCGAAGACCACACGGAGAAGAGAACTGGCAAAAACTGGGACAACGAAATCATGGAAGAACCCGGAACTGATGGCACGTGACTGGAGGACTTGGGCAGCGTTTATTGAAGGTCTATGCTCCTCGGGGAGCTAAAGGGGAATGATAAGAATGAAGTTACAAACTTTCATCAAAGGGTTCTTGTGTAGAACAGAAGAACTCGTGTGAAGTTGATGTAAAGTGCCAGACAATTACTTAGAAGAATTATTGTGAAGTTGATGTAAAGTGCCAGACAATTACTTAGAAGAATTATTGTGAAGTTGATGTAAAGTGCCAGACAATTACTTAGAAGAATTATTGTGAAGTTGATGTAAAGTGCCAGACAATTACTTAGAAGAATTATTGTGAAGTTGATGTAAAGTGCCAGTCAATTACTTAGAAGAATTATTGTGAAGTTGATGTAAACTCCAGCCAATTACTTAGAAGAATTATTGTGAAGTTGATGTAAAAATACAGACAAATACTCAGAGGAATTAGTGTGAAGTTGATGGAAAGAACCAGACAAATACTGAGAAGAATTAGTGTGAAGTTAATGTAAAGAGCCAGACAAATTCTCAGAAGAATTTTGAAACTCATGAAAAGAACCATACAAATATGCAGAAGATTTAGTGCGAAGTTGATGTAAAGAACCAGTACAAATACTCAGAAGATTTAGTGTAAAGTTGATGTAAAGAGCCAGACAATTATTTAGATAAGTTGATGTAAAGAACCAGACAAAAAGTCAGAAGACTTAGTGTGAAGTTGATGGAAAGAACCAGACAAATACTAGTGGAAGAAGAGACGATTAAACGCGTTGGCGTTTGATAAAACGCACATTCAAGAAACCAGGTGATTTAGTATTACAAGACAGTCCTAGTTCTGGAATCCTCAAGACAACAGAAATAGAAGAAGACCCTAAAACGTACAGAGAAGGATACTGGAGACAGCTCTAAAATAAAGAATACACAGAAGGAACTAAAACTTAAAGCACAAAACAGGAGGGCTTTGAGTGAATTAGTTGAAGGTTTATGCTACTCGTGGAGCCGAAGGAAGGTGATAATGTGAAAAATAGTGTTACAGTTTTTCTCTGTTTTCATCTACTTCTCGAGCCTTCTATTTTTAACATTGTTTTTTTTTTTAAATTTAAATTGTCGAAAAATCGATTTTGCATCAGCCAAAGGGTAGAGAGAAAAGCTTCTATAGCACGTTTCTCTAGCTTTGCCCAACTTCAAAATGCTATATCTCAGCGAATATATAACGCATATAAGTGAAATTTTGTGTGTGAATTTGAAATGGTATAGACCCTATGAATTAAATTTTTCATTAAAATGCGGCCATTGGTTTCAATTTTCGTTTCTTTGCGATATAATATAAAATCCTACTTGCCAACACACATCACACGCACACATATTGAAATGTCTACAGTAAATTATACGACCTCATTTGCACATTTTTGGTTTATCAAGCAATTGGCATGATTTTTGAGTGAAATTGCGTGAAATCGCACTTCTTGAACATAAAACAGTTTATATCCGGTGCAACGCACACATTGTCAATCAGAGGTGTGTCTACAAAAATTATTGTGTGGTTAAGAAGGAAAAATGAGTCTGCGAGTACATTTTATGACATTACAGCAAATCACAAATAGGATTTTTAAGTATTTCTGCAATGAAGCTACTCGAGGAAAACTATATCATTCTATTTCAAACCCACAAAAGAGGACTATTCACGCCTTGGGGATAAGCAAACGATCATTGCACCGCTGGATAGCGACATCTGAAATGTCTAATTCCAGTGTTTTTACACACGAAAATTAGGCCAAGAGTGGTGGATAATTTTGACAGAGAATTGATCCGCAGAGAAATTTGCAATATGTTTCACAATAATGAGGCAGTGACTTTAAGGAAATTGAAAATTTGGTTAAGAAAGAATAATGACATTGATATTTCCAAATCTACGCTATGGAGGACTATTAGGAGTTTGGGATTCACTTTTAGAAAATATGTTGGTGGTAGAAACCTTATTTGTGAGAAGCCTCATATAGTTGCAATGAGAAGCAAATATTTACGCGAGGTCAGAGAAATGAGAAGAGATTGTTATGATTTTGTGTATTTAGATGAAACTTGGATCAATGCGCACCACAGTAATGAACGAGAATGGCAATCATCTGATGGAACAACTAAGAGACTAGTACCAAGCAGCAAAGGACAGCGCCTAATAATTGCACATCCAGGAAGCAGCCATCATGGGCTTCTAAATAATACTGAACTCATATTTGTTTCAAAATCCACAGATAATAGGGATTACCATGCAGAGATGAATGGCAAGATATTTCAAGATTGGATTGTGAATCATGTACTTCCTTCTTTGGATAGACCGTGGTGTTTGATAATGGACAATGCCTCATATCACAACGTTGTGGCACTAGAAGATAAAGTTTCTAATTCACCAGGTATTAAAGATGTAATAAAGATTTGGCTGACCATAAACAACATTCCATTCAACGAAATGTCCATGAACCTGAATTACTTGGAATTGTAAAAAAAGACACAGCATACAAAGATATTTCACATAGACAAGGCAATCCATGAACATGGTCACAGATGTTTAAGATTACCTCCTTACCATTCTCACTTAAACCCAATAGAATTAGTCTGGGCTAAAATTAAGGAACAGGTAGCAACAGAAAATAGAACGTTCAAATTAAAAGATGTTGAAATACTTATAAAAGCCGCCATCTCCAATATAGCCAGGGATTATTGGAAGAAAAGTGAGAACCATGTGTTACAAGAGGAAGAGGAATATTGGAAGAATGATGGTTTGTCCTTCATTCAGCCGAGATTGATTTTCAATTTCTCAGAGACATCTGATTATGATTCGGATGAAGTTTAATTTCTTTAAAGATGACCTTACCGTTATTTACAAGCACATTAGAGGAGCAACGTTCCATTATGATATTTATGAACCGCAAAGAGATGATACCCATTGAAATAATTAGATCAAGGAAGGTCCAGTATGGTAGCGCATTAAATGTCAATGACAAACAATGTCACGAGTATCTCGCATGCAGATCATTTAAGAAATCATCTTCAACACGTATTCAATTGCAAACGTGATGGCCACATTATTGTAATAGTAGACACGCCTATGCCTAATCAATTCACAGAATCTGTGCATGAAGTGGTAAAATTTCTTTTCTCGATACACAATAATTAGTATGCCGACAAAGATCAAAGGATTTCATCCGTTTATGGGAACTGGACAAGATGCACAGATATAAAGTATATATTTGTTGGGTCTAACCCAATATAACATCGTATGCAAAAAATGGCATTAATACGTTAGACGGTTAATCAGATAATTACATTTGTTTGAGGGCAAAGCTAGTGAAACGTGCTATAATAAATGAATTTTAATGTGAATGTCAAAAACTTAAAAATACCATGGTCAGAAATTTCCATAGACGGGAATAATCATAATCTGGAGAAACATTGACACTTTGCTGGGGCCGAATTCGAACGGACACCTTCATGTCTTTTTTACGTAACAAAACAGTCGAGGAACTGATTAACCAGCAAGCTCTTCGCATCGCACGTGCTTCGTGTGATGGGAGCTGTGGAGAAAGTCATCGCACGTCTGGATAATAAGAAAAAAATGCCTTTTCTTCTTGGACATAAACACATGGCATACAATTCCAGAGTTCCAAAATGTAAGTGTCTATTTCACATTAATAGGTTGACAAATGTTCCAGAAGCCCTAGAAGTTTTCAGGGTTTGAAAGTAAAAGGATAATTACACTGCTGTAAAACCTGAAATACAACGTTAAAAATCGAAAAATTGGTTTGGACATCATTTTGCAATTGTAAAAGAATTGTAAAACTAACACATTATTTTTTTTTTTTGAATTTTAAACATTAAAAAGGATGTCTAAGGTGGTGGCAAAGCTGCAGCTACCTTTGTAGGCTTCACAACGCGTGTTTTTAAACTCCAAATCACAACGAAACCAAAGCTTGTGGTATATAATGCACTGTCACAGAGAGTTCTATGATCTATAAATTTTCTATTTTCCTTTCTTTCTCTACCCGTGTCCTCTACCTTATTATCACTCTTTTATCCTTTTTTGTATTTTTTTGCATTCGTTCGTTTGCGACTATAATTAGTACTATATTCCCATTCTAATGTTCGCCTGTGTCTGTTCTCATTTAGAAACGCACTAGTGATGTTATTACGTAGATGTCAGGCTCTGGAGGTTATTGCGTTGTAGACGTAAACTGTGAATATTCGCTTTCGCCAGACTTATAGGCGACATATCGTCTGCATTTTCACCTGCCCCAACGAGTTGCATCGGCTGAGCGCTCAGGTGAGGCGCGATAACCGACATCTCCAAGACGCAGTTTGAGACATTTGTCTGGAAATCCCATCTGACACGGCACTCACTGTTGGCCCTGGTCAGCGTGAGGTGTGAAGACAAGAAGTGTCAGTTATGGCAAACGTCTAGTAATGGGAAGTGTTAAATGTAAGGTGTTTAAGACGGAAAGGGGAGATTATTTCGTTTTGCGAAATAAGTTGGGATCCTTTGTCGGGTTTAAGATATTAACCAGAGTTTGTAACTAGATTTTCATTCTTACTCCTAAATCTGCAGTAGACAGATCGCCAGGTTAGAAAAATATCTTGCGTATTGAAAAGTCTTTAGTTTCTGGGCAACATTTTGCCGAGTTCTAGACTACCATAATATTGAATGATTCTAGTTCGTGGTATTAATCTGTAGTTCTGTGTTGAGGTAAATATTATATATTAGATATCTAGTAATTTTTTGAAGTGTTTAAAGTGTTAAATCGCTTATTTCCCTAGTTAGATTTTTGTGCAGATTAATTAAAATATAGTCTGTATTATTTTCTAGTGACGTGTATCAGTGGAAAGCAGAATAAAGTATAATTTCTAGCTTAAAACCAGGTAGCTATCAGGAATTAAATTTAACTGCTAAATAATCAGACGAGAATATATTTTAAAATTAACTTATAACTGAAATGCTACATCAGTGAGTATTGACGGGATACGTAAGTATTCCTAATTCATGATGATTGATTTTATGTATATAACTTATTTTACGGGAAGTTTTAAATGATAAGTCAAGCTGTACGCTTGCAGTTTAAAAATGTAAGTTATAACGGGTACCTAGTATGTATAATTATTTTATATGTGTTTTTACCTTTATTCAGTGAATACTGGGGTTAACCCTAACTTTGCCAGCGTTAAGTACTGATGAGTGATATCTGTGAAGAACTAAAACATTTTACTTGAAGGCCTTGGTGCATAATCTTTACACGTACCCTATAGGTTAAATGAAGTAACAGGCCTATCGCGCCATATTTAATTCTTCCTGAGAAACAACTCAAGTATATTTTTAGCCTATGTGGCAAGTAAAATATTAACGTCAGTAACATTCCGACGGAGTTTTGACTAGTGGTGTGGTGACCAAATATAGTCCTTTCCTGAAAGTAGACACCGATCTGACATTCCTATATTCTAGAAAACTAAGCTATTGACACTGTGCTCGTTGTTAATGTTCGTGCCTGGACAATTTTAATGTGACCTAAACAGACATCCGAAAAACATAAGAACACCCAAGGAATCGTTCCCCGAAGCAGAGAATTCAACCCGTCTTTTTGGAACTGGGGATTTCTTGGTCAAAGACTGCCATTGACGATTCTGTATGTGAATGTCCTAAAAATTATGTTTCCAGAAGTGGCTATCAAAGCTGTGAGTATGAACAAAAGCACGTGATCACGGCTGAATGAATAGAGTGAATGCAGGACTGAGTGATTTCTTTATTGTTGTAATTTGGCACCCATTTTGCAGTCTTAACTTTCTTTATGCAAGTATTGCTAACCTTATTTCCCTTAGAATAGACCAGAAATATCAAGTCTGTCCATACCTTCAAAAGGGAAAATATTAGACCAAATCATATGTATCTGTGACTCTTTGGGCTATCATCGTTCTCCTAACAGGACTGTGGGCTATACATCGAGGAAAAGGATCATACTGTGGGTCTATCATTCTTGTAGCACTTTTATTGACTTTATGACTATTTGTATATGCTTTGATGTAATTTTATATGTTGTGAGAGAAGTTTGTTATAATAATTAAACTACTCAATAATTATTCCAGCGTGTCGGTCAGTTTCGTTCTGAAATATCTATATAATCACTGTTATAGTTTTTCCCACGTCTGTGTGTTTAACTGTCGTCACTTGAATGTGCGTGCACGTGAGTGGATATATATATATATATATATATATATATATATATATATATATATATATATATATATATATATATATATATATATGTGTGTGTGTGTGTGTGTGTGTGTTTAGACTGTCTGACTCCTCTAAATCTGTCGTAGAAGATAGGCAGAGAGAGAGAAGATTTCTCGATCTCAGAGACAGCCTCTATCACATTCTACCATCTCACTCGTGGAAATCTCTTTTCTATTATCATCTCTCACTGTGACTATCACTTATTCTAATCTAATCAGAAGGGACCAACCCAAGTCTTAATTCTCCTATCAAAAATCTACGACATGCACCAAACACTAAAACAAAAAAAATTAAAATTGAAAGGCACATACAATACAATGAATGGGTGTTACATTTAATATTCACGGTGCAATGGGCGCCTTTTTCGTAGTTTCCTCATAAAGTTGGCGGGATTTTCTTAATTTTCATTACAGGACGTAGTTAGACAATTAGTACTATGGGAATTCATTCTATTTAATTATTACTTTCTGCATTTTTACTGCATTTATAAATGTCTTCAGCGAATGAGCGAGCATATGTCATGGAGATATTTCCAGAACAATGTATATGGTTATTGATTGTTTTAAAACATCACGTATGGAAAGTATGGAATCCATTGGTGCTGGGTTCGAATCACGGTATCGTTATGCTCCACACTCTTCCACTGTAAATGGGTGCCTAATTCTGCTCTTGAGTTAGGGAAGGAAAAGGCAGCGGGGAAAGGAACGGATCGTTCCGTCTCTCGAAGCTGGACCTAATATATTTAAGTCTCTAACACGTTTCCTCTTCTGATATTGTAATCACAGCTCCCTTGATAACACATTTTCTTTCTTCCTTGACTAATTCTATTTTGACTAATGCTTTATAATAATTTTACTTTAATTGGACTTATTTTGGTGTTGTGTATTTGCTCTTTTACCTTCTATGTAAGTTTTATTCCAAGTTGAGTTTTCTTGATCTATACTATTACTCAGTCGTAAATAACTTTACAGACGATTTTTATGATCTTATCATCCAATAATGTTGCGATGACCTTATCGTGTAAAACAAATTGTCACAGAAACCACTACTTTAAGAATATGGAAATGCTTGGTGCAGGCCTTCCTGCAAAGGAACCAGCTGCAGTGTTGGCTCGATGCTCCATAGGGAACGCAAAAGGAAGAAGATGAATTAATAAATAAGGTTTAAACAGTAGTAATCCAGACCTAAAGATCTTTTATATTTGGACATCTTGTCACAAGATGGATATGGGGCGACCCCTTCTGGATCTCTCTTTCACTCTGGTGGTACTCATTTTAAATTCTTGTACTGACTAATTGCGTGCTTTTCCATGGTCAGCTCTATATTCTTTCTCTGTTATGTAGCAGATATTTTGTACTTTCATTCTTACACTCCTTTTAGTAATAATTCGTCTTGTCTGTTTACCTGCTCATCCCTGCTGAGATAGTAGACAGGTGATGCAATATTGAAACGGCAGTCATGTTGGTAAATTCTCGTGTACTAAACCTTGGCCGCGACAGATTAACACTAAAATCGCCCCAGCGTATTTGTTTAACCGCTGATAAGGCAAGGGTGCGTCTTCACCAAGGTGGTAAAGAGATGGGTTTTGCGTGCTCAAGCAACAGATAACGAGATTACTCGTCTGAGCGACACCTTTTGAACAGACGTAAATAACATAATGGTTTCCTGTCCGACTTTTTCACGAAGACATTACTTTATATGAAAGTAATAAGTTGTTACATCTGAAACACATTGTCGTATGAGTTCACAGATGTGTTTGTGAGTCTGTCTCAGGCAATCGGATGTTTTATTACCATATATGAGAGAGGTGACCTCTGCATCATACATATAATATTTCCCTGTCGGAAATAATTTTAAATTTCCCCACACATGTGGGGACGCATGTTTGAAAACGATTGGCGCTTTATTAGCATCGTAACAAACCAAATGAGGGGGGCAGACTTGCTATATAATCTGACAATTTTTGCTAGTATAGTTCAATGTGAGAAATTGCTTGCCACGACGACACAACCAGACTGCCAGAAGTTAGAATTCAGAATTCCATTTATCAGCACGACCCCAAGTGCATGTGTAAGAGGCATCTACCAGTGCCTTTATTCATCTGAGCAAAATGTCTGTGAGCCAGGATTGGCATAAGTTGTGCATGTTACATTTTATATTTTTCATTACAAACACGTGAACTAATATGAATATATTGCCATGTGAATATCAATTGGTGAAAATCGCTAGTGAATGTCCAAGTCATTTGAGGCTGGCAACCTCAGCGTATAGAATGATGATTTCATGAACCACCGCTGTAAGGGCTGGTGACTGCTTTATCGCTAGGTTCTTAAAGAGAACTAAAAGCACAAGTAGTCCCAAGTTCAATATGGAGCAGGGAGGGAAAGATGAAAGAAATTATGTACATTCTAAGTATAATATTTACATTTTCAAACCAGTGTAAATGTCTATGTAAACATATTCACTTTAAAACTAATCAAAGTTTCAAACTGTTCAACAAGTGAAGATATTCAGTTTATATTGTGAACACTTTTCTTCAATCAGTGGAGATTTAAATGTAAACATATTCTAACTTTACTATAAACCTTTTCATTTAAATGTAAAATAAGGATAAAGCTACTCAATTTAACTGTAAAAGAAGTTTTCTCTGGAGGGATTAAGTTTAATTCTCATCGAGGGTAAATTCTGAGGTAGATGGGATGGTGGAATAGAGAGAATGGGACCCATAACTATGGGTTGGAAAACGCAATACTCAGGAGAGCCTTTTGTTTCTATTCTTTTACCATAGTTGTTGGTGGTACCAGCTGAGGGTACTATCTCTGGAACAAGAAGGGAACAGTGGCCTGAGCTTTAAGACGAGGGACCAACTTCGTAGACACTCCCTGACATTTCTGGGAACGTGCCGCGCCCTAACAACCTTGACCAGCGACGAGAGTGATCAGTCTAGTAAGAACCAAACCATCAGCAGGAGCAGAACCTACCAGTGGCAGATAATTAATAATTGCGTAATTCTTCGTAAAAGGCGGCGGACCGATATAAAGTTAACAATTGCCCTGTCAATGCAGCATTGTTCTTGACTTCGAAAATATGTTATGAACTAACCCTTGAGATAGAAGCAACATTATCCTTCTATCTACAACTCTGCCAAGAGTAATATTGTGCGAAGGTAGACACCTTTGAAGGCCCATATTAGATAATCTTGAGTTTTGGCCACTGTTGGACCCCTACTGCAAAGCAGGGGAGGCAATCAGTGACACATGCGCCCTAATATAACCTACTAGGTTGAACGGGACGCGTCTCGCCAAAACGAGGTACAATTTTATTTAAAAAAAGAAAAACAAGACGAATTTTGAGATGTGCACTTTATCTGTGGAAATCTGTTGTTCTAATTTATTTTAGATGTGCCCTTTTTGTGGAAATATGTTCTAATTTATTTGAGATGTGCACTTTATCAGCGGAAATCTGTTGTTCTAATTTATTTGAGATGTGTACTTTCTCTGTGGAAATATATTGTTCTAATTTATTTGAGATGTGCACTTTATCTGTGGAAATCTGTTCTAATTTATTTGAGATGTTTACTTTCTTTGTGGAAATCTGTCGTTCTAATTAATTTGAGATGTGCACTTTATCTGTGGAAATATGTTGTTCTAAGTTATTTGAGATGTGCAATTGATCTGTGGAAATCTGTTGTTCTAATTTATTTGAGATGTTCACTTTCTTTGTGGAAATCTGTTCTAATTTATTTGAGATATGCACTTTATCTGTGGAAATATGTTGTTCTAATTTATTTGAGATGTTCACTTTCTTTGTGGAAATCTGTTGTTCCAATTAATTTGAGATGTGCACTTTATCTGTGGAAATATGTTGTTCTAAGTTATTTAAGATGTGCAATTGATCTGTGGAAATCTGTTGTTCTAATTTATTTGAGATGTGTACTTTATCTGTGGAAATATGTTGTTCTAAGTTATTTGAGATGTGCAATTGATCTGTGGAAATCTGTTGTTCTAAGTTATTTGAGATGTGCAATTGATCTGTGGAAATCTGTTGTTCTAATTTATTTGAGATGTGTACTTTCTCTGTGGAAATATATTGTTCTAATTTATTTGAGATGTGCACTTTATCTGTGGAAATCTGTTCTAATTTATTTGAGATGTTCACTTTCTTTGTGGAAATCTGTGGTTCTAATTAATTTGAGATGTGCACTTTATCTGTGAAAATATGTTGTTCTAAGTTATTTGAGATGTGCAATTGATCTGTGGAAATCTGTTGTTCTAATTTATTTGAGATGTTCACTTTCTTTGTGGAAATCTGTTCTAATTTATTTGAGATGTGCACTTTGTCAGTGGAAATCTGTTGTTCTAATTTATTTGAGATGTGCACTTTCTCTGTGGAAATATATTGTTCTAATGTATTTGAAATGTGCACTTTATCTGTGGAAATCTGTTCTAATTTATTTGAGATGTTCACTTTCTTTGTGGAAATCTGTTGTTCTAATTAATTTGAGATGTGCACTTTATCTGTGGAAATATGTTGTTCTAAGTTATTTGAGATGTGCAATTGATCTGTGGAAATCTGTTCTAAATTATTTGAGATGTTCACTTTCTTTGTGGAAATCTGTTCTAATTTATTTGAGATGTGCACTTTATCTGTGGAGATATGTTCTAATTTATTTGAGATGTGCACTTTATCTGTGGAAATCTGTTGTTCTAATTTATTTGAGAAGTGCCCTTTTTGGGAAATATTTTGTTCTAATTTATTTGAGATATGTACTTTCTCTGTGGAAATCTATTGTTCTAATTTATTTGAGATGTGCACATTAAGAAATAAGCTACATACAGTACTTTGCAAAAAAAAATGGCAGTCATATTTTCGCAACGCAGCACACTCATAGAAGCAAATAATAATAAAAACTGTATGTCCAGAGGAAGATTGGTATCTCCCCTATCTATTAACAGTGGTTTCAGTACAATATAATGTTGCCTTCTCCAGCAAGGCAAGCCTGGATGCGGCGAGGCATACTTCCCGCAAGTGTTTGTAGGTAATTGTGAGTCAGACTGTCCCAGTATTTTTCAGCTACCTTCTTCAATTGTTCAACGTCTCTGAGTCCACTCTTTTTAAAATGATTCTTGAGAAGTGCCCAAACGTTTTCAATTGGGTTTAGGTCGGGACTATTGCTGGGCCACTTCAGCACTACCACATTCTTCTCTTGCAGCCATGCTTTGGTGGTATGAGCTGTATGCTTTGGATCATTGTCATGTTGAAATGTGCACCCATCGGGGTACATGACCTGCATAAATGGCAGAAGGTGTCCCTCTAGTATGTCGATGTACCTTTCTTTCGTGAGAATTCCTGTGAAAAATTTATTTACAGTGGGGTGGCACCTCTTGCTGCCACCCCTCCCCAAAGATGGGATTGAGGGGTATGTTTCGGTCGCTGGTACACAGGCGTTACAGAGTCTTTCATCCAAATAGTTATTTGAGCAGGATAAGACCAAACAGAACATTCATCTGAAAAAATCACATTGTCCCATGACAAATTTTGGTGTTCGTGGCACCAGTTCAAGCGCATCTGTTTGTGAGTCTCTGTGAGCAATGGTGACGACGTAATTACCCGAAATTTTTTGTGTGTAATTCATTTGAAATGTGTAGCTCCCGGTTGACAGTAGCATTAGATACCTCTGGGTTTCCTAAATCGATCATGCGCTGCCGTATGTTTTCTACACTCTTCATTGGCCCAGCCTGAACGATTTGGGCGAGACGCCGATGGTCCTTTGTGTCCAAAATTCTTGACCCCCCATTACCTTCTTTTCGCTCGATTCCATTACCTGCTTTTAATTTACTCACAACTCTGTAGACAGTCCGCTCAGGAATGTTCAAGGATTTAGAAATGTTGGAACATGTTTGATTTCCTTCATTCCAAAGCTGTGAAATTAACATACACTTTGACTTTGTGTCCATTTTCTGCCACTAGCATTAGAAATTGTCGTCTGCTCTATTATCAAGGGACTTTACTCTACGCTAATTTTTTTTTTACTTTTGGTAGTGTTTGCTCACTTAAGTGGAGTGTAAATTTGGGGCAGAACATGCATATTTAATTAGATTTCAGCATATTTAGCTGAGCAATATGACTGCCATTTTTTTTGCAAAGTACTGTATATTGCTTTTTACATATAAAAATGACGAGTTTTTGAGTTACTGTATAATAAAACTATCAAGTTGTCACATGTTATTTCAAAATTCGTTATTTTTGTTTTGTAATTGTCTAAAAATATGTATCAACAAGGAGCGGCGGGGGAGGGGGGGGGGGGGGGCTTATCATTCTGACTTGTCGCCCCTCCCTTGAACAATTTCTAGATCCGCCAATTATGCTTGTTTATGGGAGCATACACTATTTCCTTTACATTTTTATTTCATCTTATTCCGCTTGTAGCGGGTTCTTTCACGTTTCACATTATTAGGGGATACAAGAAGGTTCTACTTCTAAAAATAAAAAATAAAATAAATAAATAAAGTAAAATAAATAAAGAATTAAAAACAGCAGCAACAAGACCAGAAGCTGCAACGTGGAATAGAAACTTTGTAAACTTCAAAGATTCCTAAACGCCAGACCTGCGTAATCCATTTACTATATTTAATATATACTTCACATACAGTAAAGATGTGGCTCCGTTTCAAACACCTCATAATTAGACCAAACAAATCAAATTACTTCGTGCGTCAGCAGGTTCGAAAATATATTAATCTGTATCAATCTCAGTATCCTTTGATCATTATAACAAAATTTCAAACTCTGGCTGTTTTAAAACGTATCAATGATCGTACTCCGTTCTGCCATTCATAATGCGTCTGCTTTCTTTCATTTTTATACAATCTTTTTCTTTTTTTAAATAAAAAATATCACGTTCAACCTTTGATGGGTTATAATTAGGATATATAGTGTAGTTAATTCAAGATAACAATTTTGATTTCCGATAGCAAAATATTGCATCATCTTCCCACTCCACTCAGTCCAAATAGAGTAAATCAAAAATGTAAAATTGTGTGAATGTATGTTTGTGTGTTCTCCCCTGTAAATTAGCAACAATTTGACACCAAACGTGAGACCAGCAGAGATGGACATATGAGAAGATGCAACCGGCGTGTATACAACCAGCGTGCAACAAGAACAATTAGCATTCATACTCTTAGACATTTTCTGAGGGAGACTGAGCACCTATGGGTTTACCCGGAGTGCAGTTACATCGAGTCTGATCAACAATAACATTAGCAACATCTCTTCCACTTAGTCATAAAACATTGTGGTGCACCAAATCAATATTTCGTCACAATTTGATCGTGCCCACCAAAATTCTACCTACATTCCACCTCTATATTTTTTATATATTTTTATTATTTCTTTACCTTATTGTTCTGTTTCTTTAGTTTCTGTTCGTGATTCTTGTTCCGATTTCTCTGCTATGTTCTTGTTTTTATTTTCTACCACATCTGTCCATGTTAAATGAGCTTAATTTTGAATTTACATCTTCCTTACTATTTATTAATCATCAGGTTTGAGATTTTTCTTTTTATGTATCACCGTAACAACTAATGCATTTCAAATGGTCTTACTTTCATCACCTTCAGTTTCCGTGCATTGTTAACAAGTTTTATTTTTGTGATAAACGTAACAAATTATTGATTAATCATAACTGGCCATCCACTTTAACTCTATACAACAAATTGTACAGAAAATTTGTTTCTGCTTTTTAAGTGCATATGGTGACAACAGTACAACTATATTTATATTTGGACATGTGCCCAAATATAACCGACTCAGAAGGTTTTTTTTCTTTTACGCTTATAAACGTTAAGTTAAACTATTACGCACAAATAATTACTTTTTTCAAAGCCTTTGTATGATCATTTTTCGTATGTATGATCATTTTTTGACTGAAGTGTGAATTATGTTTTTTACAGTCAAAGGGACATAATCCGAGTTATCGAGACTACAATTTTTTAGGAGTTTGCCTTCTCTTGTATAGAGACACGTTCGGTCTATAATTTCTTGAACGAAGCGTGACCATATCTCCTTATTTGGTAGTATCAGTCAACTGTTGTAGATGCCTGAAACCTTTCTTAACGCTTCTGTTCATGACCATAAAAGGCGCGACTGTGTAAGACTTTTATCTCGAATGTTCTTAGAATCGTCTTATTGTGAACGGCGACTCAGAGATTGTCGCTCTGCGCATGTCTCGACTTGGTTTTCGTTTTGTTGTTCCGCCCAGCTCGGGCAGTTTAGAAATGGTCTAAGTAGCGAGCAGACGCGACCTGCGTCTTGTGATTTTCTGAGGGAAATACATTGTCTTTGTGAGTTAGTTAGCTAACTAGACTATTTCCCAGTATTATTCAAGCCTGCCTGGAGGCATATGTTCATGGTTGATTTTTCCGAAATAAGGTAATTCCTCTTGTATCGAACTTTATGCTATCATCTAGAGGTTCGTCATTTTGTCGCCTTTTTGCTCGCCTGTGTGATTCAAAATGGAGAGGTACTTTGACTAGGATTAAGTCACCGGTATCTTTATACCTGAACTAGTTATATATATATATGGGTCGCTCTAGACCAACAAGACTATTGTCTGTGTTCCAGGATTCGTTATATCAGAGATCACGTCCAAGTCAGATGGTTAGACTTAGGAAGGTTATAAAGGTCGAGCTGACCCGTAATCCATGTATGCTATTCACGTGCAGACAGTAAACGGACTTATTGTATACATCTGATCTGCTAGCATCAGGAAGGGAATAATTATTATTGTCTATGATCATTGAAGATCTGCAGCTGACACTGTTGCAGAAGTTATATATATTATTTATAAAGCTTCACGAACCAGAACTTTATGATATCTGTTTACCATACAACTATGGAGTATTGAATCCTACATGACTATCAGTTAATATGATTTTGAATGCTGCATTCGTTATACTGTGCTGATGATGACATAAATATCATGACTGTTTTGTGGCGTGCAATAAATGGTATAAAACTAAAGCGAAGTTACCATTTCTATGACTCTACACGTCATGTTGCCTGTGGTGTACCCTGTGAAGTGTTCTACTGCAACACACCCAGCAACATTCTAAATCAGAGAAGACACCTACATCTTGCACTTTAATACCAGGTGTCGATAGGGGTGGCAAGTTATCATTTCAGCTCAAATCCACCCTTATCATTTTTGGTGGCCAGTCGTTGGTTCAACCTGGCATTTTGGCGCACCATTATCATTTTTGGTGGCCATATGTTGGTTTACTCTGATACCAGCTATCAAGGGGGTCAACAAACCCAGACATCATCAGCAGACTACAAGACAACGTTGCAGTTTCTATTCATCACCTTTGATGAAATTTTTTTTTGAAAGACGCGGCATTACTGACAGTTGTTGATATTTTGAAACTACCCGGCGCTGCTCGGCAGTATTGAAGTTTGTCTACAACTAGAAGGACAAGTACCGAGCGAATGGATTTCCTGATCTGTTAAGAAGAAGGACAAGTGCCGTAACAACTGTTCCGGTCTCAGAGGTACTGTTGCAGATTCAGAAGGTCAAGTGCTCAAGTCAATTTGTAGAATTCAGAAGGTCAAGTTCAGAAGCTGTTTCCTGTCAGAAGCTCATTTCCTTCGTCATGGCAGTTTACGAGAGCAGATATGGATCAACGTTGGATCATTGTCCTAAGAATGCTGATCACATCCTGTTCTGAACTGTGCTGACGTTGTGGATACATAGAAGTTAAGTGGCCTGTTTTGTTTGTGAACTGTGCCCTTATGTTCTAACTGAGCCTTCTGTCTATCACATTTTCACACTGTTTACATGTTTATATGTTATATGTTATTTGTATTTATATGTTTATATTTCAGCGGGTTTTTTCGGTTGGGCGGTGTCTTTCAGTAGAAGATACCACGTCACAGAGGTTCTACTGTTAGCGTTTTCGTTAGGGACTGTGTGAATTTCCTACTGTGAAATTTGCTAGCGACAATCGTTGCTATATCTGTTTAGTTGTGACGAGTTGTGCTTTATTTTTGTTTCTTGTATATTTTTTTTTCTTTTTCTTTTCTCTCTTTCTTTGTGTTTTTTAGTTTCGATTTCGATTGTTTGTATTTGTAGGTCTCCCCTATCTATTATTCAGTTCTTTAAGTATATTTTTGTGTATACACTGTAGCGTCATTTGTTTGTCATATTTTCGCATATTTCTTTTTAGTTTCGCTGTTTATTTATTTGACTTATGCGAATGTTTTCATATTGTTTGATCTTTGTTATTGTTTACATTGTTGGTGACCTTTGTTATTGTTTACATTGTCTTGTTATTGTTTGCATAGTTCTTGCATAGTTAGCTTTCACTATTGTTACATATATGCTCATGCACTATTGATCTATAGTGCACTTATCATAACTAACTGGTGGTTTGTTGCTTATGCACTATTGTAGTGCAGTTATGATAAATAACTGATGGTTATGCACTGATTTGGGTAGTGCACTGATAATTAAGAGGTGACTTGTTATATTATTATACATTTGATAATACAAGTTGGTGTCAAGTCTTGTTGCCCACAGAGATTGGAGTAAACATATTGATTATACAAGCACTTTATTAAGTCTTGTTGCTATTAAGATTGAAATAAGATAATTAATTATTTCAGGTTCTGTACTCACATTTTAGACATCATGTCTACATTTGAGTACTTTATTGAGCAGGGTAAAGCCCTTGGGAAGACAGGTGATAAATTAGAAGAATTTGCGACTGTTCAATATGCCAAGGCATTGAAGTCGGAGGAAAAGAAAATGAAAGAACTAACTGAACAAAAGAGAATAGATGCTGAAAATTTAAAACTGCAGATGCAGGTAGATGAAAAGAGATTACAAATGGAAATGGAAAAACAAAAAAGAGAAGCAGAATCTCAGGAGAAGAGACTTCAGGCTGAGGTTGAAAATAAGAGACTTGAAAAAGAAGCTGAAAATAAGAGACTTGAAAAAGAAGCTGAAAATAAGAGACTTGAAAAAGAAGCTGAAAATAAGAGACTTGAAAAAGAAGCTGAAAATAAGAGACTTGAAATAGAGGCTGAAAATAAAAGATTAGAAAAAACAAGCTCAGGTTGAAGAAAAAAAGTTACAAGCTCAAGCTGAAGAAAGAAAGTTACAGGCTGAGGCTGAAGAAAGAAAGTTACAGGCTGAGGCTGAAGAAAGAAGGTTACAAAGAGAAGCTGATGAGAGAAAAGCAAAAATGGAGCATGAAGAAAAAACTCTTAGCTTTGGAGTTAGAAAAGTTGAAGTTATCTAGTAATGCTAATGATGCTAATAAGATATCATCTGCTAATAAGTCTAATGCTGTTGATTTCAAGCTTAATTTACCAGCATTCAATGCTTCAATTGATGATATAACATTTTATCTAGATAGATTTGAAAGTGCATGTAAGGTGCATAATATAGATAAAACATTATATGTTTATCATCTGTCCAAGATACTTAGAGGTGATGCTTTGACTTTATTGGGTATGGTAGATGTGCCTGACAAAAACAACTATGAGGTTGTCAGGGCGGCATTGTTAAAGAAGTACCAACTTAACGAGGACGGATATCGTCTTAAATTTAAAAACATGTTACCAGAAACTGGAGTTGAATTCTCTGAATTCATCTCAAGCATACGTCTTACTTTTTTACGATGGGTTGAGCTATCTAAGACAGAAAGTACATTTGAGGCTCTTATGGACTTACTACTTAGAGACAAGGTCATGTCTTCTGTTAATGAATCCTTTCTTTCTTTTCTTCATGAGCGTAAGCCTAAAAACATAAAAGAAATGGAAGAATACTGTAGCCAGTATGTCACTGCGCATCCCCACATAACCATTAGCAACTCTAAAGTAAAAGAAGGTCTGCCAGTTGCTTCGGCAGCACCTTATGGCCCAAATTTTATGCGTAAATTTCAGGGTAGCCAGCAAAATTTCAATAAAAAGAGTAACCGTAATTATGCCCAGAATCATAGTAATCAATTCCAGGGTGATTCTTCTTCCCAGAACTGGAGACATCCTAATACTACACGTTATTCTACTCCGGTTAACTTTAGAAATTTTCACAAAGGTAATCGGTATAGAGGAAAATATTTTTCTCAGAGACCTCAATACCAGGATAATAGAGGTTCTCAACAGTATAGAGATGGTAATGACAGTTATGGAAACTGGAACTCAAACCAGGATAAAAATTACAGTAGGGACTTTAATGATAATTGCAGAGGCAATAATGGTCGCGGTAGATCGCAACATAAGAGAAAAAAATATCAACAGACAAACTCTGTTCAACAAGAATCTCAGGGAGTAGATAAACAGGTTAATGATAATAAAGACCATAATGCCATCGGATGCTCATCTTTTGATTTTGGTAGAGCAAATAAATGTATCCAATGCAGTACTTTATTTGACCCGAAGACCGTTACTACTTTAAGCTGTGGTCATCCTTTGCCCGCTCTTCCTGCTAATGTCGCTCATGATGGGAGAGGTTCTCTTATATTACATAAGGGGCTTGTAAATAGTAATCCAGTCTCAGTGTTGTTTGACTCTGGATGTACTACTGTCGGGGTTAGGCAATCTCTTGTAGATCCATCCTGTGCTACAGGAAAGGTCATCAAATGTGTCACATTTGGTGGCACGTTGGAAAAGTATCCTACTGCCATAATACATATTGCTACTCCTTTCTTCACGGGAGAGGTCCACGCGTGTCTACTTCCAAACCCTATTGCGGACCTTATTATTGGTCGTATTCACGGAGTTAGGGAATGTACCCCACAGCAGATTGCTGTTTGGGAAGAGCAAAACATTGAAGCTACCAATGCGGTGGTCACAAGAGCACATGCTCTGGATCCACCTCAAACTTCATTAACTAATAATGATGAAGTAAATGACCAAGATAGTCACTTGACTATTACACGTGACTCATTTATCAAATTGCAAGAAGAAGATCCTTCTTTACAAAAATTCTTCATTCTAGCAAAAAAAGGTGATCCTAATCAAAATACTAATAGAAAATCTTGGATTTCTATGAAGAACGGCGTACTTGTACGTATGGTACAAGACTCGACTACGTCCACTCATTCACAAATTCTTGTGCCTAAGAGCATGAGATTGCAAATATTGCAACATGCTCATGACTCGCAATGTGCTGGACATATGGGTTTTTCCCGTACAAAGTCGAGAGTTCTTGCGGCTTTCTTTTGGCCATTTGTGAGCAAGGACATACGAATGTACTGTCGCTCTTGCAAAGTATGTCAGGAGGTCAAATCTAAAGGACCACGACATGCTGCGCCTATCCAGGCTGCTGACATCCCTATTCGCCCTTTTCAAAAAATGGCAATAGATATTATCGGTCCTTTTAGAATTAAGTCGGCTAGAGGACATCAATTTATCCTTACATGTGTCGATATGTGCACACGTTGGCCAGAGGCAATACCTCTCAAGAGCATCTCAACTGCTGACATCGCAGACGCTCTTTGGCTGATATTTTCTCGCTTGGGTTTTCCCGGAGAAATATTGTCAGACCATGGCACTCAACTTATATCAGACACTATGTCACAGGTAATGTCTATGCTACACATTAAAAGGTCTCTCAGCAGTATCTATCACCCAATGTCTAATGGGTTAGTCGAACGTTTAAATAGGACTCTGAAAACTTTACTTGGTAAAATAACTGAGGATCATCCTCAGGATTGGGACAGGGTCTTACCCGCGGCTCTCTTTGCGTATAGAGAGGTCCCCAATGAACATACGGGGTTTTCCCCTTTTGAACTTGTCTTTGGCGCGCAACCGCGCGGCCCTATGTCTTTACTTCACGATCTAATCACTGCCGATAATATTAGCGATGAAACTCAATCTTCTTATGAGTACGTCATTGCTCTTAGGCAAAAGATCATCGAGGCATGCAAACTAGCAACTTCGTCTTCCGAATTTGCTAAAGAAAAGGCAAGGCAGTTTGCAAATAAGAATAGATGTCTACGACAACTTTGTCCAGGTGACAAAGCTCTCGTTCTACTTCCTTCAAGGGAGAACAGACTTCTAATTGCATGGAAAGGTCCATATGCAATAGTCTCCAAAATTTCTGATGTCGACTATGTTGTCGATATTGATGGAAAGCATAAAACTTTCCACATAAATATGCTCACGGAATTTCATGAAAGACCAGACTATTTGCAGCCTATTTTCCAGGCAACGGACAATTCTCAAGCACCTCATGGTCAGTACTCATCTCTGTCAGTTATACAGGATGAGGAAACTACTTTTTCTGATGTCAATCTTCCTCTTTCTATGGTCCCACTTTATTCTACGGAATCTTGGAAAAACGTGACCGTTTCTCCAAATCTTTCCGCTGAGGAACATCGACAAGTTTCTTCGATGTTGCAAACATTTCAGGATGTTCTTACAGACATCCCGGGACACACACATGTCATTGAACATGACATTGTGCTAACTGATCATAATCCTATCAGAGTCAGACCTTATCCAATACCTATCCATTTCCAGTCTCAAGTCGAAAAAGAATTGGATGAAATGATTACGTTTGGAAATCATTGAACCATCCACTTCAGCATACTCTTCGTCTATGGTTATTGTTCGAAAGAAGGATAATAACATTCGCATTTGCGTAGATTATCGCAAATTGAACCAAGTTACGAAGTTCGACGCTGAACCTATGCCTTCATTAGAAGAGCTACTCAATAAACTTTCTAATTCTAGATTCTTTACCAAACTAGATTTGTCTAAAGGTTATTGGCAAGTTCCTCTAACCGAACGTGCCAAACCTTTTACAGCTTTTTCTACACCTAGGGGTTTATTCCAATGGAATTTCATGCCTTTTGGTCTTATGAACGCCCCTGCTACATTCGTACGCATGATGCGGCGAATTCTCGCATATCGTACAGATGTCATAGCATACCTAGATGATATCTGTCTATTCAGTGATTCCTGGGAAGATCACTATTTGGGTTTATACGAATTACTGTCCACTCTTCGCGAGTATAACTTGACTGCAAAACCCTCTAAAGCCTTTATAGGATTTAGTGAGATTTCTTTCCTAGGTCATCGTGTTGGTCGTGGTCTTTTAAAGACAGAGGACCACAATGTTTCAAAAATACTTAACATTTCGGTCCCTAAGACGAAGAAACAAGTAAGGAGTCTATTAGGTTTGATCCAATTCTACGGACGATTCATTCCGAATTTGTCCTCCATTATGGCACCGCTTTCTACTTTATTGAAGAAAGGGTCGCCTAATCTGATCCGCTGGTCTAAAGAATGTCAATCCTCATTGGACCAGGTTAAAGCCCTATTTTCATCTCCACCTATTCTTAGGTTACCTACTATTGAGAAGACTTTTGTTCTTCGAAGTGACGCCTCGTCAACTGGGATTGGGGCAGCACTAATGCAGGAGTATTCTGATACTCTGCATCCGGTGATGTATATCTCTAGGAAATTAAATGCTGCAGAAAAGAATTACTCGGTTTTAGACCGTGAGTTATTGGCTATGGTATGGTCTATTCTGAAGTTACAAAGATTTCTTCTAGGCGCACATTTCATTGTGGAAACCGACCAGAAAGCGCTTACTGCTATTCAGAGCAAAAACTTGAAGAGCTCGAGGTCCACTCGTTATGCCATAGCTCTTCAACCATTTCATTTCTCGGTTCGAGCTATCCGTGGTTCGGATAATGTGATGGCAGACATTCTGTCCAGATGCCCACACGATTCCGCATGATTCTTCTGTCATATATATATATATTTCCTGATATACAGTCCAATGTTATAATGACCTGTTAGTAGATTTTTTCTCACTTTTTTTTTTTGAGGGAAATTTATAACATTGTACCATGTAATTATCTAAGAAGGCTTAGTTAGTGATATACGGGCCAAAAGATCACTCGGCCACATTTAAATAAATTATTTTCAGGATTGTATTAAGAGATTTACCAGTTGTCTTTAAGATTTGTGTTATTGATATTTTCGCAGCACATCATTGAAGATGCGAGATTGTGTCCATTGTGGAACTTTGAGTATATCAAGTCCTGTCCTAGATTGGGAGCGGATGATGTCCACATCTTCTTCTATTGAATGTTTTATGTCAACGAAGATCAACACATGTATTACTTATTAATTACTGTTGCTTTATATAATGTAATAATATAGTGCGGTATATTAGTAAATTACACCGCTATTTGCAACACATTGTATGATATCATAATAATATATTTAATTTCATATATTGGTATGAGAATAATTTGACTTTCATTATGATGTTGCCATCATTGTGGCGTGTGTTGGTGGCACCTTCCTGGAATATATAAGCGTATACTTAGATAAATTTTTTCTCTAAGGATCTGAGATATGATCTCAGTGTCGCTCCATGCGTTGAGCTAATTTGTTAGGTATATATCCGCGCATCATACGTGCGTTAGGAGCCTAGATTTTTTTTTTTTTTTCCGGCTCCAGGATTTAAAAAAAAAAAATGTTTCATTTTTTTTTCCCGGGAGGGTGCGGTAATGTTACGCACAAATAATTACTTTTTTCAAAGCCTTTGTATGATCATTTTTTCGTATGTATGATCATTTTTTGACTGAAGTGTGTATTATGTTTTTTACAGTCAAAGGGACATAATCCGAGTTATCGAGACTACAATTTTTTAGGAGTTTGCCTTCTCTTGTATAGAGACACGTTCGGTCTATAATTTCTTGAACGAAGCGTGACCATATCTCCTTATTTGGTAGTATCAGTCAACTGTTGTAGATGCCTGAAACCTTTCTTAACGCTTCTGTTCATGACCATAAAAGGCGCGACTGTGTAAGACTTTTATCTCGAATGTTCTTAGAATCGTCTTATTGTGAACGGCGACTCAGAGATTGTCGCTCTGCTGCGCATGTCTCGACTTGGTTTTCGTTTGTTGTTCCCGCCCAGCGCGGGGCAGTTGAGAAATGGTCTAAGTAGCGAGCAGACGCGACCTGCGTCTTGTGATTTTCTGAGGGAAATACATTGTCTTTGTGAGTTAGTTAGCTAACTAGACTATTTCCCAGTATTATTCAAGCCTGCCTGGAGGCATATGTTCATGGTTGATTTTCCGAAATAATAAGGTAATTCCTCTTGTATCGAACTTTATGCTATCATCTAGAGGTTCGTCATTTTGTCGCCTTTTTGCTCGCCTGTGTGATTCAAAATGGAGAGGTACTTTGACTAGGATTAAGTCACCGGTATCTTTATACCTGAACTAGTTATATATATATATGGGTCGCTCTAGACCAACAAGACTATTGTCTGTGTTCCAGGATTCGTTATATCAGAGATCACGTCCAAGTCAGATGGTTAGACTTAGGAAGGTTATAAAGGTCGAGCTGACCTGTAATCCATGTATGCTATTCACGTGCAGACAGTAAACGGACTTATTGTATACATCTGATCTGCTAGCATCAGGAAGGGAATAATTATTATTGTCTATGATCATTGAAGATCTGCAGCTGACACTGTTGCAGAAGTTATATATATTATTTATAAAGCTTCACGAACCAGAACTTTATGATATCTGTTTACCATACAACTATGGAGTATTGAATCCTACATGACTATCAGTTAATATGATTTTGAATGCTGCATTCGTTAGACTGTGCTGATGATGACATAAATATCATGACTGTTTTGTGGCGTGCAATAAATGGTATAAAACTAAAGCGAAGTTACCATTTCTATGACTCTACACGTCATGTTGACTGTGGTGTACCCTGTGAACTGTTCTACTGCAACACACCCAGCAACATTCTAAATCAGAGAAGACACCTACATCTTGCACTTTAATACCAGGTGTCGATAGGGGTGGCAAGTTATCATTTCAGCTCAAATCCACCCTTATCATAAACCTTTTTTGTTGTTTTGTTTGTAGGATGTTTATTCATATTTCTATACAATATCACCAGTATCTTTTAAAACACATGAAAGAAAACGGTTTGTGGAGGGAGGGCTTCGAAGATTAAGCACGCGAATAGGTGCCTCTTACCTTGAAGAAAAAAAAATTGCTAAGTAAACCAATGTCTGTAGTATCGATCTTCCGTCTAAAGACCAATAAGGTTTTGACAATTATTTTTCAGTTTCGTTGGAATTATTGAGCCACAGTTAACTATCTTCCAGACGTTGTTTTCAAAATGGACCTGACATTTGAGTTGTCATCGGCTAACTACGCACAAACACACACTTCTATGAAGATGGGTTTAGAGACTGGAGTCAATTCTATGCTGAAGCGTTTATCTACAAATATAATTCGCTTTTGCACATATGTCGATATTGTTATATTACAAACAAGTTCCGCTTATTATATGGTAGTAGCGGTTTTTTTACGCACGTAAATTGTCGTTTTTTGTTTACATATGTCGTACAGCATGCACTCAGTATAATAATAATAATCATAGTTATAGCCCCTTCAGTCATAACCGACTATGGGAATGCGCCCCTGAGGTGACAGCCCTCAGCTGCTTATTTTCCTTTTCGACGTTTTCTCCTCTCTTCTGCTTGCTGTGAGAGCTTCTGTTCGCCCAATTTGAGGCGGCGCCGTACATAGCATCGCCAGTTGATGCGATCGGTAGCTTCATCCTCCCACTTAATATAAGATGGACGTTAAACTTGTAGGGCTGAAAGGTCTAGAGGTCGGCAGCATACTACATATGTTTGTATATTCTACCTAAAGAGTCTTGGCTTATAATGTTACTTGTCGTGGGAGGCACTAGTTTCTGCTTTAAGCCAATACATTTACTGTGTGTGCTTGTCAAAACATCCATCAGGGATCCTGTTACATCGTGCGCGCTGCGTGTCTTAAATTCCGGTATATTCCATTAACTTCACTTTAATGTAAGAAGTTTGCCTCGTTATTGCGCCAGTTATTGGACACAAGTCATTGTCGTGGAATATTCTAATCCACATATATAAATTATCAAGTAAATATAAAGCCTAATAAATACATATAATAAATAAAGGAAGAAGAAGGGTAAAGAACAGTGCTGTCACAATGACTGTACTCGAAATCCCCTTGTTTTCTACTGCGTATGCAAATTGTAACGTTTCACGTTGATATTAAAGGCCTTCTGCAACATACACGCGTTTCCCAAACACACAATAAAATGTGCTGCCTTTCTAAGCAAAACCTTGAAATATGCAAGTTGACCTAAATTTTAAATTCCATTCATGTCTTTTTCTACACTATGTTACCAAGATCAAAAGACAGATGGACAAAAGGATAGCGAGAAGGGAGAGGCAGAAAGCCGAACACTAAACACGCTTCGCGCGATACACAAATGCTGCCATCACGCGTGTAAGACTACATGCACTAACTTTTTTTCAGACGGACAGTGATAAAATACATTACCCATCCCAGAGTTAGGTTTATAAATCCTGAAAAACTCTTATTAGAAAAGATAACAATAGATGGGTTTACGGTTGAAAACATAACAGTACCCAGACAGCACATCTTCGAAACAGGAGGTAGAAAATACATATTTTGAACGCAGCCACGTAGCTCTTTTAAATTTGGATATTTGGGTTCCTTAGGGCTTGCTGACAAAGAATATGTAAAACGTTACGCAAATAGTCCCGGAATTAATAAATTATACCCAAAATAAAATAGCGGGGATGCCTGACAGCATGGAATCATTTCTGCTCATAAAATTTTTTTATAACGTGTTTGAAAAAAATCTTACGTTACAGAATTAGCCTACCATGTAAACTCCAAATTGATTGGAGCGCAACAAATGAAAGACTAACCACGATTGGTCGGGCTATAAATACTATCTTTCGTTGTTAGGGGAGACGTGAAAAGGTAACATTTTTTCAAACACTTGTCGAAACGTGGCCTCATTGGCTAGACTCGCTGATATACTCACTTAGGAGCGTTAGTTCGAGACCACTAGTGCAAATAATCTTGATAAAGCAACAGTGCGTTGAAGCCAGCTCATATTTGTGTTAAATAAAAGCCTGGAACATAAGCAGATGGGAATTTGTGCCAGTAATTGTGCCAGAATTCATTGCTAATCAACGTATCTGTGTTTATTTCCATGAAATTGTGGTAAGCTTGAACCATTCAGTATCTTTTAATGAAAATTGAATGTAAATTGTTAATTTATGCCTGTATATATATGTGTAGTTCAGTGGCAAACAGGAGATAAAGCCTATAATGCTCCAGCCTGAACAGAGGGTGTCGGAGGGAAGTAAAACGGCATGGAATGGCCAAATAGTACACTGACACCTGGATGATTGATTAGACAGAAATAATGCTGGAAGTGCAGAGGCGTGGTAACCATTAAGGAGGTAAATACTGGTATAAAGTATTTCAGATGAAGCTGACAGTTGGCCTAACGCTCTGAACTCAATGTTTGTGCTGTATTGTGCTCAGTGTAAAAAGAGAGTATAAATTAGTTATGAAGTAGAAGGTACATCCTTCTTGTTTTCAGGGACCGTGGTCTTGATGGTACTGAGCAGCACCTGGTCAGAACTTTGCTGAATCCAGAGTCGGACAGCATACTCCTTGGTCTTTTTAGCTATCAGTGAGGTGTCTCCAGAGCCCAGGGGAGAATTCGAGCAGAGGAGTCCTTTCCTGCCACCATCACGCAAGATAAGCTGATTTGGCCAGCTGAGCTCAACATTATGTCCCCTCATCTTGAAATGACTTTGTAAAAATAACATTCAGAGGGGAATTTAATTGTCTTAATATCAGGAACTGAGAACATCTCCAATACTAGTCCCAAAAGACAAACTATTGAAGTCATGATGACAAATACCAACAGAGCTTGAACAAAACAAAACCAGTATTACCTCATATTACCACTACACAACTGACACACATAGGATATTTTTAATAATATATGTCACTACAATATTCATATTGATAAAGTCTGTACATATACTTGTAATTAAAATTGATTGTGATTCCTGGTTCCTTTGTATTTGAATCAGGACACATATACCTTTATGATAACAATGAATACATATTGTTATTTGAAAAGTTATCAGTGACTCCTTAAGATATTCTCATAGAGTGTTATATGTATGTGAGTGTCACAGTGTTGTCAAGAGTAGTGGATTAAATTAAATTGTTTATCTGTCTGTTGTTGTGACGTACACTTCATCATACACATACCCTAGACACATAACGTAGTCATCACACTATTCCAGAATAATTCTGACTGAGATATATAGATATGTGGTAGCAAGTAAGGTTATCTATAATACACTACTCTTAATAGATATAGATACCTTCACAGCTGATCTCAGTCAGTACACTAAGTCCCCTATAAATATTTATAACATCCCACTTCACCACATATATTGGGGGGCTCGTCCGGGATTTTGAATCTTTCCCTATTAAAAAATATTGGGGGTAATTCACTTCAGGGAATATAAGAATTAAAAGGTATCCTTGGGTGGAATTAAATAAGGTTGAGCTCACGGTGCCTGTGTTGTCCATTAGATATATTTAGAGATTAAATTGTTGGTTAGACATTGTAGAAATTTACCTGATAGACAATGGCGGACCTGGCCAAGTTTCGATCTGCTGCTGTTCAGACTGCAAAAGAGTTAGGATTAGATGGGCAAGTTATGGTTGCCTATGTCACGACGGAATGTGACAAATTTATTGAACGCGAAGAAAGAAGATTAGAAAAAGAGGCCGAAAGAAAGTTAGAGGCTGAGACTAAGAGGTTGCAAGCTGAGGCTGAGACTAAGAGGTTACAGTTTGAGGCTGAGGCTGAGACTAAGAGGTTGCAGATTGAGGCTGACAAAGAGGCTAAGAAATTGGAAGCAGAAAGAGAAGAGAAGAAAGTAGCTGCAGAAGAAAGAAGATTGACTGCAGAGAGGGAAGCAGAAAAGGAGGAGAAGAGATTACAAAGGGAACATGAGTTACGACTAAGGGAGTTTGAGTTTCAAGGCCATGCTCCTGAAAATGGTGCCAGTCCCTTTGCCTCTGATGCTACGGTTACTCAGGGAGCCTCAACCTCAGCTATGAATTTTCATTTAGATCATTTTGTTGAGAAAGACGATGATATTGAGAGCTATATAAATAGATATGAACTATTAGCTACCACGTATGGGTTAGAGAGAGAAAGGTGGAGCTTAAAGTTATCTCAGGGACTTCGTGGGGCAGCTTATGAAGTTTTTGCAAAAATGAGCAGAGGTGATCAGGAAAATTATGACATGCTAAAGCAGGCTCTTTTGTTAAGGTATGAAAAGAATGCAGAATTTTATAGGAAAAAATTTAGGAATGCTAAACTACTGTCAGGTGAAACCTATCACCAGTTCTCTGCACGAATAGAGACATACTTGGAGAAATGGACTTCTCTGGGGAAAACCCAAGACCTTAAGGAAATGGTCCTTATAGAGCAATTAAGAGAGTCCATGGCTCCAGACCTGAGAAAGTTTCTCATGGAACAAGGTGCAGAGAGGCTGGGTGAGTTGCTAAATGTTGCTGAAAGGTATCAAGCAGCTCAAGCAGAGGTAACAGGTAATAAAAAGAAACAAGTGGATAACTTTAGGGCACCACAGAACTTTAATAAAATTGATCCTAAGGATCAAAATAAAGGTAAGCACCAATTTGATAGGCCACGGTATGACAATAAAAATAAATTCCCACAATTCGATGAAAGGAAATATGATGAAAGAAAATCTTTCAACCAAGGAAAAAGGTGGTGTAAAAATTGTAAGATGAACAATCATGACACTGACCATTGTAGAAGGAAACCTGTGTATATGGCAACCCTTCAGGTCAGGTCGACCTCAAGACAGGAGGAGGATATTATGTTAGATACCACTCCAGAAGAGATGAGGAAGGCACAGGCTGGGGATAAAACACTCAAGCCTTGTTACAGAAAATTGTCAACTTGTCATACAACTCCAGGCAAGGGAGATTTTTACATGAAAAACAAGTTGATGTATAGGAAGACTGGAGCTAGGTCCAATGGTCACGGACAGCTGGTTCTTCCAAAAAGATACAGGACAGAATTAATAAGGAGCCTACATGTGAAACCAGATGGGGACCATGAGAAGATAGGTACCATCATTCAAAAGGTGGCTCACAATTATTATTGGCCTAAAGCAAGATGGGACATTGAGAATTTTGTAGAAAGGTGCAGCAAAGCACATGAGGGAACACCCACAAGTGGGAACATGGATCAGGACCTGGACACGCCACGGGGCAAAATTAGGCCTGATAATAAAAAGAAAAATAGATTTGATAAGTGGACCAAATGGAATGGGAAGCCCCTTTTCACGGACAAGCTTCACTTAACTGTTTTACAATGGCCACTATGCGGAGAGTGCAAAAAGATGTCTTACCCCAGGATAAGCCGACAATCCCTCAATCGGACTTAAACAAACTGGAGGAAGAAGATGTAGAGAGGAAATCTCTCATCAAGAATTTTAAGTGGGGAGACAGCCCCAAGAGAAAAATTGGTAGCGGTCGTTTTGTGAATGATAATTCTGGGAAGAAAAATCATCACTATAAAGCTTCGAGTGGAAGAGACCATACCGGTGCATGGACAAATAGGTCCACACAATTAAAGGTCCATATGTAGCTATGCTAAGAACGTGGACTGATGAAAAGGCAGAGGAAAACATTACATCTTCATACCAATATGTGAATGAGCTGACCACTCGGTTAAAAACTGGCTGGAAACTTGCCAATGAAAATTTGAAACAAGCCAGGAAGAAACATGCTGCCTATTATAACAGGAAGGCGAAAGACAGAGATTTGGCTGTGGGAGAGAAGGTACTGCTTCTTTTGCCCGGGAGTCAGAATAAGTTACAAATTGGATGGCAGGGTCCATATACAGTTTTAGAGAAGGTGTCTAGAACAAATTATAAGATAGATAAGAAGGGGAAAGAAAAAATCTATCATGTGAATCTCCTGAAGAAATATTTGGAAAGAGAACATCAGGAAGAGACACACTTGTTGACTTTGTCCATCGCCATGGAGATGAAAAAGGAACCACTTTCATCATTTGAATATCCATTACACCCCTGTGAGACAGCAGCACAGGTGAAAATCAGTACACATTTAACGAAAACTCAGAAAGAGAGAGTGCAACAGGTTCTAAATAATCATGCAGAGGTGTTAACAGACCGACCAGGGCATACAAACCTATTGGAATATGATATGAAACTAATAGACTCCACACCTGTCTGTATGAAACCATATTCGATTCCGTTTGCTAAGGAGAAAGCTTTGAAGGAAGAGATAGACTATCTATTGAAGGAAGGAATTATTTCGCACAGTGAATCTTCGTATAGTTCCGGTGTTGTACTCTTAAGGAAGCCCTCTGGAGAACATAGACTCTGTATAGATTACAGGAGACTGAATGCTATTACAGAAGGACAGGTGGATCCATTGCCGGATACAAATCAGCTGTTTGCCAGACTAAATAAAGCTAAATATTTCTCAAAAGTGGATCTGAGTAAAGGATACTATCAGATTCCAGTAAAGCCTGAGGTTAGACCATACCTAGCTTTTAGTACCTCAGAAGGACACTATGAGTTTAATAGATTGCCATTTGGATTGAAGAATGCGCCTAGTGTCTTCTCTAGAATGATGAGAAAATTATTGGATCCTCTGAATAATCCCTGTATAACAAATTTTATGGATGATATCCTTATAGCAACAGAAACATTTGAGGAACACATTGACTCTCTGAACATGCTGTTTGATCGACTTAGGGAGGCAAATTTAACAGCCCGACCAACCAAATGTTGCGTTGGATGTAAAGAATTGGAATTTTTGGGACACACAGTTTATCAGGAAACATGACCCCTGACCCAAAGAATTTAGAGAAACTACAGAAAGCCCCGAGACCACAAACCAAGAAGGACGTGAGATCCTTTGTCTCATTATGTGGTTTCTACCAGAAGTATATCAAAAACTTTAATTCCATATGTGCACCGTTAACTGAATTGACACGTAAAGGACATCCAGATCGCATTACATGGACACCACAATGTGAAATGACTTACCAAGAATTGAAGGAAAAGCTCACAAGTAAACCCATTTTAAAATTACCTGACTTAAGTCAAGAATTCATAGTAAGGACGGATGCAAGTAATATTGGGTTAGGTGCAACTCTACTACAGAAATCAGATGCATTGGATGGGGAATTAAGCCCAGTGGCATATGCTAGCAGAAAGTTGAATAAAGCTGAAATCAATTACTCAACTAGCGAAAAGGAATGTCTTGCAGTAATATGGGCAATAAAGAAATTCAATATTTATCTGTATGGGAAGGCATTTAAGTTGCAAACAGACCACAAACCTTTATCGTTTCTAGCACAGGCTAAGCATGAGAACTCTAGGTTACTCCGATGGTCTTTACTTCTGGCTCCATATAATTTTAGCATTGAGTATATATCTGGAAAAACCAATTTGGGAGCGGATTTTTTAAGCCGCCATCCGTGTGATGAGAATCACCGTAAACCCCAGAAATAATAATAAATTTCTCTATGTGAATATAGAATAAAGGACTGACATATAATGTCTGTTTTAAGAGGGGAGGTGTCGTGGAATATTCTAATCCACATATATAAATTATCAAGTAAATATAAAGCCTAATAAATACATATAATAAATAAAGGAAGAAGAAGAATGGTAAAGAACAGTGCTGTCACAATGACTGTACTCGAAATCCCCTTGTTTTCTACTGCGTATGCAAATTGTAACGTTTCACGTTGATATTAAAGGCCTTCTGCAACATACACGCGTTTCCCAAACACACAATAAAATGTGCTGCCTTTCTAAGAAAAACCTTGAAATATGCAAGTTGACCTAAATTTTAAATTCCATTCATGTCTTTTTCTACACTATGTTACCAAGATCAAAAGACAGATGGACAAAAGGATAGCGAGAAGGGAGAGGCAGAAAGCCGAACACTAAACACGCTTCGCGCGATACACAAATGCTGCCATCACGCGTGTAAGACTACATGCACTAACTTTTTTTCAGACGGACAGTGATAAAATACATTACCCATCCCAGAGTTAGGTTTATAAATCATGAAAAACTCTTATTAGAAAAGATAACAATAGATGGGTTTACGGTTGAAAACATAACAGTACCCAGACAGCACATCTTCGAAACAGGAGGTAGAAAATACATATTTTGAACGCAGCCACGTAGCTCTTTTAAATTTGGATATTTGGGTTCCTTAGGGCTTGCTGACAAAGAATATGTAAAACGTTACGCAAATAGTCCAGGAATTAATAAATTATACCCAAAATAAAATAGTGGGGATGCCTGACAGCATGGAATCATTTCTGCTCATAAAATTTTTTTTATAACGTGTTTGAAAAAAATCTTACGTTACAGAATTAGCCTACCATGTAAACTCCAAATTGATTGGAGCGCAACAAATGAAAGACTAACCACGATTGGT
Source organism: Oreohelix idahoensis (assembly GCA_024509875.1). Classification (NCBI taxonomy): domain Eukaryota; kingdom Metazoa; phylum Mollusca; class Gastropoda; order Stylommatophora; family Oreohelicidae; genus Oreohelix; species Oreohelix idahoensis. The sequence continues at coordinate 23,519 of JAMPIV010002625.1, read as the reverse complement.
CGGGCTATAAATACTATCTTTCGTTGTTAGGGGAGACGTGAAAAGGTAACATTTTTTCAAACACTTGTCGAAACGTGGCCTCATTGGCTAGACTCGCTGATATACTCACTTAGGAGCGTTAGTTCGAGACCACTAGTGCAAATAATCTTGATAAAGCAACAGTGCGTTGAAGCCAGCTCATATTTGTGTTAAATAAAAGCCTGGAACATAAGCAGATGGGAATTTGTGCCAGTAATTGTGCCAGAATTCATTGCTAATCAACGTATCTGTGTTTATTTCCATGAAATTGTGGTAAGCTTGAACCATTCAGTATCTTTTAATGAAAATTGAATGTAAATTGTTAATTTATGCCTGTATATATATGTGTAGTTCAGTGGCAAACAGGAGATAAAGCCTATAATGCTCCAGCCTGAACAGAGGGTGTCGGAGGGAAGTAAAACGGCATGGAATGGCCAAATAGTACACTGACACCTGGATGATTGATTAGACAGAAATAATGCTGGAAGTGCAGAGGCGTGGTAACCATTAAGGAGGTAAATACTGGTATAAAGTATTTCAGATGAAGCTGACAGTTGGCCTAACGCTCTGAACTCAATGTTTGTGCTGTATTGTGCTCAGTGTAAAAAGAGAGTATAAATTAGTTATGAAGTAGAAGGTACATCCTTCTTGTTTTCAGGGACCGTGGTCTTGATGGTACTGAGCAGCACCTGGTCAGAGCTTTGCTGAATCCAGAGTCGGACAGCATACTCCTTGGTCTTTTTAGCTATCAGTGAGGTGTCTCCAGAGCCCAGGGGGAGAATTCGAGCAGAGGAGTCCTTTCCTGCCGCCATCACGCAAGATAAGCTGATTTGGCCAGCTGAGCTCAACATTATGTCCCCTCATCTTGAAATGACTTTGTAAAAATAACATTCAGAGGGGAATTTAATTGTCTTAATATCAGGAACTGAGAACATCTCCAATACTAGTCCCAAAAGACAAACTATTGAAGTCATGATGACAAATACCAACAGAGCTTGAACAAAACAAAACCAGTATTACCTCATATTACTACTACACAACTGACACACATAGGATATTTGTAATAATATATGTCACTACAATATTCATATTGATAAAGTCTGTACATATACTTGTAATTAAAATTGATTGTGATTCCTGGTTCCTTTGTATTTGAATCAGGACACATATACCTTTATGATAAAATGAATACATATTGTTATTTGAAAAGTTATCAGTGACTCCTTAAGATATTCTCATAGAGTGTTATATGTATGTGAGTGTCACAGTGTTGTCAAGAGTAGTGGATTAAATTAAATTGTTTATCTGTCTGTTGTTGTGACTTACACTTCATCATACACATACCCTAGACACATAACGTAGTCATCACACTATTCCAGAATAATTCTGACTGAGATATATAGATATGTGGTAGCAAGTAAGGTTATCTATAATACACTACTCTTAATAGATATAGATAACCTTCACAGCTGATCTCAGTCAGTACACTAAGTCCCCTATAAATATTTATAACATCCCACTTCACCACAGTCATGCAATTTTTGACTATCCAGAAATTTTTTTTCCATTACTCCTCTCCGCTTACAAATGTTATCTGTAAGTGGATTGATCTGCCAATGCAGCGACGTGTTACGAAGGACAGATACAAAGAGGTGAACTGACAGATATATTTCTATAAAATAATAATAAGTGCCATTCAATAGAACTCAATTAAAAACCATTTGCCCCTGGACAAATATTTTTAAGATACCTGTCTGTAACTGACATCATAATAATAAGATGCCATTCAATAACATCACCATTTCCCCCTGGATTAGTCTCGGCTATTTACACCCTGTCTTAGCCTTTTGTAAAGATGAAATACATGAAGTTCCTCGTTACAGATTTAGCCTTTCCGGAGCCTTTACACAGTGTTTCTGGTGCCAGGGAACATTATCTTTTTAGTGGCGCAGTGGGTTCAACTCACAGGCATGAGAGGAAGTTGTGTCCACGGTGACAGAGGGTGGGGATAACCTCACGGTTTATCACTAGGGGCGCCTTAGCTAGCCACAAAGCGACAAAGGTGCAAGTTTCATAAGTCTGCTCGTGCTGGTTTCAACGGGAATTTCATGCAAGACTTCTGCCATAACATCTGGCCATCTGAGGTGGCTGTTTGAAACTCCATCAACCAGGGCAGTTTATACATTATCAGACTCTCAAGCCATGCTTCGGAAAGTTCAGAAAGGATGGCTGAGGCAGGCCCCTTAACCAACCCCAGAAATTATGGAATGGGAAAACATCAATAGAATCCTTCAAGTCTTGAAGAATTGGTGTGGATCTACTGTACTGGTCAGAGAGCTGACAGACTGGCATCGAGAGCACCCATAGTGGGGACACTGGACATGGATAAAGGGAAGAGATACTAAGGGCTATTAATGATCGTCTGCTGGAATAATGACACTGCAATGGATGAATCAACAAGGCTGAGGCTGTTGGAGTTACTGGGCATCAAACGCGGACTAGCAGAAATGGGACGATGAGAGAGGATGCATCCGTCGTATGCACAGCCTTCGTGAGAAACTACAGGTACGGTTAGCATATCATACTCTTCGACATTTGCTGATGAGGGGAAACTGAGCACCTATGGGTTTGCCCGGAGTGCAGTGAGGTGTGTGACAAAACGGGCGGCCCCTGTCGAGCTTTGGTTCTCTCCGGCAGTATCGGCACATTTGTGGTACTGATTTTTATTATGTGCGGTCAATTGTCGCATTTTTCTTTCTTTCTTCGTTATTTTTTCTGCTAAGTAGCAGATATTTGAGTATTATCGAAATTTGCTTGACGCTACCCAGATTTGCTGAGATAATTACTCGCAGTCGCAAGGAAGTGGCACACCTTGGCTAAGATTAGCACAAGATCCTCGTGTACGCAGTGGAGACATGACATAAGCGTTTTCTGTCCTACTTGTTATGACAAGAGTACTTTCTGATAAAGTAATGATGGTTACATTTTGAACACGCTGTTGTATGAGTTTACCGATCTGTCTGTAAGTTTGTACACAAGGGCATCGGACATCTTATTACCATATATGGGAGAGTTGACCTCTGCCTTACGTTCAAAATTATCCGATGTCGGAATATTTTGAAATTACCCCATAACCCGCCTGTTTGAATATGATTGAATTTTTTTGATAGCTCATAACAAACGAAGGCGTGGGAAGGCAGGGAATATAATCTGACCATTTTCTCAAGCTATTTCACTTGAGAAATCGCTCGCCAAGACACCAGACTGCTACAGTGAAGAATTAGAATTCAGAATTCCTTCTTAAAATACCGGACACCTTTTATTGGAGTATTTATCAGGACTTAGAAAAATAGCCCAGGAAATCTCCTAACATTTTAAATAAGGAAACCGGGACTGAGGAAACTGAAGGACCCGCACACGAAGTCAGAGAGGGGACTTATTTAAATTAAACGACACCCCAGACGCGTGTAAGAGGCCGATTCAAGTCTCTTTTATTCATCTGAGCAAACAAGTATGTGAGCCAGGATTGGCTTATTGGTGGTACCAACAGAACGTACTATCTCTGAAACAAGAAGGGAACAGTGGCCTAAGCTTTAAGACGAAGGACCCACGTGGTAGACTCTCCTAGACATTTCTGGGAAACGAGCTACCCCCGACAACCTTGATCAGGGACGAGCGTGAGCAGAGTGAAAAGAACCAACCAATAAGAAGGAGCAGAACCATTAGCAGTTACGTTCAAATCTCTATGCTGCCACCTGAACTTCTCTGTAACACTTCACAATCCTTAAAGAAACATGATGATTACTTTTCTTGATCTATAACAATTCAAATTATTTTCCACCTGTTAAAACCTAAAGTGATTATTACATTTTGTTTATTTGTACTTTTTTACCAAATTAAATTCGATTTAATCATTTTACAGTTACTGCATGTTTGTCTCAGTCAAATTACTACACACACACTACTCTAAACAGAGCTATACTAGAATAATAGAATTTCCACTGAGTAAATCAGGGGTGGGGGCTTAAACAGAGCTGAACTTAAGAAGTGCTTAAATCCCGTTCACAAGAGCGTCGGCCAAGAATTACAGAGTTAACATACTCAGCCAAAGCAGTATTGTTCTCGCTTATTCTGAATATCTTGTGAAGACTCCCTGGAGATAGAAGCGTTGTGTTGTTTCTTCTATTTACATATCTGCCAAGAGTAATTCTTTGTGCGAAGGTAGAGATACCTTTTGAAGCCCATCATTAGATACTCTTGAGTTTTTTGGCCACCTGTTGGAGAACCCTTACTACTGCAAAGCAGGGGAAAGCAATACTCCGTCTCAGTGAGGACGTCGATTCTGTCATTAACAATAGACAATTATCTTTGAACCCAAATTAAGCGTAATTTTGTTCACCTACTCTTTGCCTTAAAAAAAAAAAACATCTTACAATTACTCTAAAAAATCTGATTGTGCATATTGTTGACAGGGTTAGGACATGGTCTAGTAAAACGACTTGTCGGCACTGTAAACGTGACTAAAACCAATAGGGCTCATAAAATCCTCCCAACATCCTCACTGTAATCCTCAACATTGCAGCGGCAGACGATCCCCCATCTTTAATTGTGGCATATTTTCTACATCGTTTGTAGTGCAGCATGTCCCCATCCAGAGGCCAGCTCACTATGACGTGGAGATGGGATCTCCCAAGTACAGCACACCCACGGCGGAACATCACTCAGCGGCTGAAAAACCAAGGGGACTGGCCCAGGGTAGCCCTCCTACACTCGAGCACAGACCACAGTCCTGCCCTAGCAAGTCAAGGTGCTGAAGATGGGGGCAACCAGCCAAGGGGCGCACCACAGCAATCAGGATGCCACGCACATGCGCTATGGAAGTATGCCTATATCTGCAAAACGTTATGGCACTCGCCCTGTGACGGACACCCATGCAGGCGCAGTGCCGGGCCCTCTGCCTCGGAAGGGCCCAACCCCTACTACTGGGGGTCCTTCTCAATTGCCCCGTGGAGCCAGGAGGCATGAGAATAGAGCTACTGGCCAAGCAAAGAAAGACCATTTAAAATAATGCACTGGAATGCTGAAGGCGTCAATAGTAAAAAAGACGGCTACAGCAAAAAATTAGAGCTCGAAAATATCTTGATAACTACAAAAGACAGTGAAGTTTATACAAGAAACAACATTGCAGATATAGACAATATAGTTCAAGCGAACGAAAGAACGAAAGAAGATGAAGTGCAGCATGTGAAATAATCATAAACATTCTGACATCATATATCCAGCAATAATACCTGGACACGCAATTCAGTCTGACATAAGTTACGTTCACAGGTACATGACGCTATTAACATCTCAATGCTCACTTCTACAGCTATTGTGTCATGTAAACTACAGAAACTCTCGCTGTAAAATACATGATTGTTTTGGTAAAGACCTTCTTATTAACTTCTTGCTCCATAGTGATCAAAAAGAGAAATGATGGTGACCATGCACTTGTCTTTTTGCTTTTTTTTTTTTTTTTAAAGTGTGATTAAATCTCATAAAAAATCATCGTAGATTTTACAATGTATATACCAAGTATCTTAATCCTTGTTCTTGCAGACTTAAAACCACTGCTGTAAAAATAATTTTTTTGAAATGAACTATTCTTTCCATAATGAATTGTTTGCACCCACACAATTCCAATTAATTTTCATTTATTCGCATTCATTTGTATTTGTCTCTACGAAAAACCTTGTATTAAATTTTCTTTCGAGATGGTTGTCTTGAACTCCTGTTGTCATGATTTGGATCATGAAGTTTTGCCCAGCCAAATGGCTTTACATCTGATTAAATTCTGATTTTTTTTTTAAAAACACAAACACATGTCGTGAGTTGGGTTTAGAAGTAGTTTGTTGAGTAGGACAATTTGGGTGAACTGCAAGAATTATAGAGAAAACACAGATTAATGTGCGTAATCAGGGAGTTAGAATCTTAAGACAGCCTCGCCGGAAGAAGATCTATTAGAGCTATCTCTCTTTCCAAGCCCAACACAACTCACATATGTATTCTTAAGTTTTACCGCCGCTTTTTTCTCGCTAGTAGACAGAGAAAGATAGTAAGAGCTTACGAAGTTACTTAATAATAACATGGAGAAGATTAAGGCCTTTGAATTTAATTTTTTTGTGGGACCCTTAGCGCTTTAACACTATACCAATAAGATTAAATTTAGTTATAGAAAAAGCTCTGTCTGTGCATTGTAAATATAACAACAACAACAACAAAATACCCTTATGTGTCACACAACAATTAATATTAACTCACAAAAATTGTAAAAACAATTACAAAATTTTCATACGACTAGAGCACAATGGAAATGATACACAACAGACAAAATGTCTATACCAGCACAAAGTCAATCCTCGACAAACTGCAACACAGGGTCCCAACGTTCTATTCTTAAATCCTGGGAGATTTTATGTTTAATTTAATACACAGGTCGGTTGCTGTCTATCCTGAGACCGAGGAAATACACCATTTACTCCCAAGGCGGGGGACTGCTCTCACCGAACCGCTACCAGGTTGACGTTTATTTGCAAGTTTGAATTAAAAAGCGGGACTGACTAAGTATTGTGACTATTTATTCGTCTGTGTGGAATTATGTATGTTCCGAGAAAACCATACTAGCACCTGATTTTATTTTATTTGCCAGAAAACGGCATAAACTGATGTATATTGGTTATGATCCCACTAAGCTCTGATAAATGCTGAATAAGTGAGTTAGTGATCTAACTACTTGGTTGATGGCGTCTGGCTATGTTTACTGGTAATATGTCGTGTGAATCGATTTTACACTGAATGGCTTGCCACCCGTTTGTGTGGCTCGTGCGAAGTGGGTTATAGTTTGGCAGGCAATTCGGACATTCGTCGAGCTATCTGCGTTCTGAAAGAGTTAGAAATGGAGGGAAAATGGTGCGTTCCCTTTCGGTGATTGCTTGTTGTCAGTTGCTTCAGCAGTAGGCTCTGGGAGTACTCCTGGAAACTAAGACAATACATACACAACATTTGCCTCAAGCAAATATACCAAATCATAACGTAAGGTTATATTTAAGGTTTTTAGGCACACCACTAAGGTATTTTATTTATTTATGCTTAGGCAAGTCCTTTAATGCTGTCCATTCCATATGAGTTGTCCCTCCTGTTTAATTCCACACAATATATCAATTTTCCTACATGCATCCCACGTAGAATGATTTTATTTGCGCATGTACATGTACGCCCTAGGGCAACTTAGTCTGTCAGTAAAATCGACTTGTCGGCTTTAATTGTGTGGGGGGGGGGGGAACTATTGCAACATCGTTTGTAGTGTTTGTGTCCTCTTCCAACTAAATCAAATATGGGTTTTCCAACAATGTAATTCCCGTTGTGAAGATGTACTACTCATATTATGTCATTACTTGAATTTACAAAAAAATATTAGCATTAAATACATGACACCATTAATTTGAATGCGCCCCATGGGGTCGATACACAAAAAGGAAAATAATATAATAAACTCCAAAATAGCATTGGTAATGTTTATGCCCGTAGGCTAGATCGTAAATTTATTGGCAGGTGGTTAAATCTCTAGGAACTGCCTTGTATAAGTTATTTCTAAATTACACAATAGACAATTCATTGGTCCTCATACCCTGCCTGAGTAGTTCTCCCGAAATAAATGACTTTACTCCCAAAAATTCTGTTGAAATTTTAGCAAACACAAAAGAAAACACTGATTATGCCCCTTTACATTACTACTGAATTATTGCGTAAATGAGTTGTCACTGAAAACTCAAAATGAAAGTTACTGCTATTAGTTATATATTTATAAACAACGGAAACACAGAAAAATGATGGTTTACGACAGGTGTGGGGGCACAATGTGAAAGCTTATGACACTTTGTGTGAGCAGAAACAGTGTTTTTCAGAAAAAAGAAATATAAAAACACTAAATGCTAGGAAAAAGTGTTTTCAGAGAAACCGTTCAAATTTGCTAAATAACTGTTTAAACTGTGACGGTTAAGAAAACACAGAGCATTGAAAAAAACAAGACTGGAAGAATATCTAAGAAATAGAAAAGGTCTTATTCCAAGACGATTACAACAGATAAACTTTCTTAACAGCTCTACTAAGGTTTTACATGGACCCAGAGTAACCCAGAAAAAAGTCAAACACGTATCCCATCACAACAGTGCAAAAATAAAAATAGAAGCATTGTTCAGAAAAAAGCGAAGTGGATTAAGTATTCATCCAAAAGACTAAAATTCCACAGTCATGAGTCCACTTCCGGCCTCAATCTCACTACTAAGAGTGGGAGGAAAGATATTCTTCTCAGTAGTGGCAAAAAGACTCAACCCCACACCTTTTAAGAATGGGGAAGTTGACATTACCACCCAGAAGAGATGTATCACAGGCCACCCCCATGGTGTCTAGAGCATGCCACAATTATGTAGGAAGCTAAACAAAGAGACAATTTTAACAGAATACATTTTTCATTTAAAATTGCTTGAACCTAGCTAATGAATATGATATCAGTCGTACACCAGATGTTATGGCAAACCTTGAAGTGTTATAATTAATACATAAGAAATTGGCACGATGCTGAAGCTGTTGTTATCTTTCAGTGTTCTCAGTCTGACTTTTGGCTCTAGGGAGTATCCGACAAGGTGAAACGACCTAAAAGCTGGAATCGCAATCGGAATGGACCCTACTTGACCGTGCTGTTGTTTTGTGACGGCCGACCATGCAGGTAATTTTGCCATGCGGCTGAAGGATTTTGTGATAGGTCCACAGCTCTAAGAGGGGTTTCACACATGCCCAGCAAAAAAGTGCAGTCTTGGATGATCACAACAGGTAGGGATATATTCCAAACCCAGAGAATGTTCACAACACTTGGATGAACAAATCAGCTGGCGCAGAATGAGCTTCAAAACATAAGAAATCTAGACGGTTAGACCATCGGGAAAGGTTGAGGACAGACCAAAGTCGCAACTTTCAAATTATCAACCAAAGAATCTATTCTTGTAAAACGTCCTTGGTAGATATTTATAATGCCTATTTAAAGGACAAAAGAGCAGTTAATTAAAGATTGACTGCAGATCATAGACACGAAGCAGGACTCATTGGACATGTCTCCCAAAATATGGTGCCGTCAATTCATTACCGATCTCTATAAAACTATATGACCGCAGCTTTTATATGAAATAAGCCCCTAGCACTGTGAAAGCTATGGAAGAGCTTTGTATAGAAAAGTACAGAGAATGAATAAAATAAGGAATCAGGAAGAAATAAAGCCATTTTAGAACATTGCAACCAGTCAGAATGGGTTCAAATCCCAGAGCATTTGTAGAAAAACTCAAAAAGGAGGGTGACATTTGAAGAGTCAAGACCCAGTTAAGACCGCCTTCACTTAGAGTGCACAATGATGTAAGGCCAAAAATAGGGCAAAAATAATTGTGTAAAACAGGGAAACCTTCTAATGACCAGATTTGTTCCTGTTGTAACGCTATTGAGTTTCCTATCACTCTACGAACCGATGGCTGCCCTAAGCTCAGTATTGTGGTAGCTAAGAATAGGACCACTGTCTTCTTACCAAGTAACGTTATACACGGTGTCTTCAGCGGCTTTTGTACATGAGGCTGCAACCACAAATAATCATATGTAAAATTAATGACTACAAAAAATCTATCCATGCAAGAGGAAATGCATTGCTTTGACTTCTTACATAGGGACAGTGCAGTAAGGAGCTAATAATGTCGAGAAAAACGATGTATATATTAAATGTCATTTAAAGTCGATTATATCGCAGTCAGCAATTTATGATTATAACGAGTAAGTCACCAGCTCTCTCCAAAACATGGCGGAAACAATTATTTGGTGCTCTTTCTGCTAACATGCCCAGGTAATGGCACTAAATTCCAATGTGGTCATATCATTCATTCATTTCTACTCGTATTTTGCTTTTTGAAGTACGGAAAAACCTTGAATACGACAAATGGTGGGGTCGGGAAGGCTGGCTAGAGATCGAGAGTCTTTCAGGCGGGGCTGTGATGAGAGCGACCAGTTCTGCAAAGGACATGCTACATGATGATGAATGATGATGATTATATATATTATATGCGTTCATGATTTTTGAAACATTGCGGTGCTCTAATAGAAACGTCGCTAGATTAAAATGACGTGGTAAATTAAATAATTACGTAGAACGCGCGTTCCAGACACTCTTTTTCAGTCAAATGTGAAATCCAAGACTATTATTTGTGGTCATCCTTGCCTGCACTAGCCTTACATGATGGCAGAGGTTCAACTAACATTTAATAACGGTTTTGTAAATAACAAACAATGTTTCAGTTTTACGGAGAGACAAGGATGCATTACGGTCTGGTCTTGCAAGAGCATGTATACACTGTTTTAGAACAACGCAGAATATGCAGGCGTTGGCCATGTCCGGCCTCACGGACAAGATGGTCGCATCCCCAAACAATATTTTTTTACAGACAGCTGGCAGATGACGAAGGAAATGCCGATAACGACCGCAGCGAGGCTCAAAGATGTGTTGAAGAGAGGTATGAAGGCACTGGCCATAAATCCAGAAACCTGGGAGGGACGAAGCTGCGATCCCACCAAGTACGGCTCCATTTTAGATGGGGTTGAAAAAGAAGCTCCACGCTGATTGGAACATCGGGCAATAAAAAACAATTTAAAAAACGATAACTAAAACAGCTGAGAGCTATGACCTCAAGGGCGGATAATTCCCATAGTAAGTTATGACTTTAGAGGAGGACTAACTATAATATATTTATGTTGGAGACAAGTATTCGATACTTACTTAAAACTGAGTAATGTATATGGGGGATATGGGGGGGGGGTGCGGGGGAGGAGATATTACATAAATGTTGTCACAGGAAAAAGTAACAGAGGCAAAAGATTGAATATTTCTAATTAAACATCGGGTGTGGCATGAAGTAATATTTGGGGACAACAAAAGCGTGTCGTTTTCATCAGGCACGGCTATATCTCTTCCCCCCTACAACACCCCACCTCATTCCAAAAAAAGAAAAGCGCCAAGAAAAAAAAAATGATGACAAAACTTTCGCGATAAAGATAGGACAAAATAATGTCAAGGAGGGAATAAAACAATTCTTTAATAGGGAAACTGGAGTTTGGGGATGTGTTTTCAATGTTTTTTTTACTTCATTACTTTATGCATCTTTTTCTCTCCACCTAGAGAAAGTTTCTTTGCGTTTATTCACGTATCAAATGGAACCTTTAAAAACGTGATCAGCCACGTGTAAAGTGGTTTCTAACTAGAATCAAGGCTTCTAAACTTTGTGTTGTGCCCACGGACACCTTTTTGACTGTCGGTGAAGGGCTACACAGACCCTTACGATTCTTAGAAACAATTGATACATAAGCACATAATCCAAAATTTTAGGTACAAATAACACACATTTTATTACAAAGAAAAAAACTGTTAAGCTTACATATAGTCGTACTGAAAATGTTAAAAAAACAATATGTAAGAAGAATATATTCCCTTTAAAAAAAAAAAAAAGGTAAAGGTTGTCCCATAGCCGATATGCCATAGGGGATTGAAGTGTTAGAGACTTCCCCTGTTACTAGGTCAGCAATCGAGACCGGTTCCCTAACTCAAAAGTCAGGTACAATGCTAAGAGTAGACTAGGAGCGTGCTCGATGCCGTGAATCGAACCGAAGACGCAACAAAAAGAGATGAATGCATAGTCAGGCGACTCATAGCTTGACTGCTTTGCGTCAGGGTCAGCGAACCAGAGGAGCTGACCAAGACCCTACTTTTCACCACTCCAAGAGCTTGGTGGTCCTGGAAACAGGCCCTGCATCACTGCAGTCTGGCCGAGAGAGTAGGGATCGTAGAGGGAAGGCAAACCCGGTTCCCCAAAAATGACGTGCGGAAGTCGGATATTTCGGTGCCGAAAAGGCGCGAATATCGCAGCTTTGCTGCAAAAACGGCGACACAACAAACAACCAACGTCCTTTTCAGGACTGACACAGTAGAAGAAGAAGAAGAACATGGCACTTTGCCGCGAGAGATAAAGCGCTCTAACCACTACTCTGTCAATAGGGACGCTCAAAAAAAGCAACAAGCCATGATAAATCCCTCCCGAATGAAAATTTTGGGGTGAAAATAAAAATTTGAGTTTTTGGTGTTGTGTACAGATGACAATTTCTCTACTATATAGAATACTTCGCCATTATCACAAGTGGGCTAGAAGCTGATTTAAACTAACTATCCCTACCAATCCGGCACCCACACTAAATACACTGCACTGACATATTACTGAAGCGACGCTCGATATTTACTGAAAATACAAAAGATTGTTTAGTATACAGAAGTATTGGCGTTCTGCTCCGAGCGAGGCTGTGCTTGCTTCGTCCTTGGAGAGACGTAGGTTCACATTCTATGGTAGGGTGTTATACACTTGCCTGTATTTAAAATACAAAAATATAAATGTCAGACCAGACAAGCAATTATGTAGCAGAAAATGTCATTGGCTACTTACAACAAAATAACTACTACTAACTACTTCTTAAGTATTAGAATTTGTTTAAGGAACTAAGGAATGACGAAACAATTTATTGGCACGTACGTGAACTCAAAACATTGACATTCGCGTTTTAAAATAGTTAAAAATGTAAACAATTTTAACGGACACGGGGGAAAGGGGGATTTAAATACTTTCTTCAAGTACCTCACCAGTTGGCGTTTAGATAACCATGTCCCCTCTACAACTTCATGTCCACAGAAACTATTTATCAGGTTTCGTTGTGATTACTTTCCATGCCATGATGTTCAAATTGTCCAGTAGTTTCCAATCTAATATCGTATCTCTTCATCATTTTTGCTTCATTCAATTTACTGTTATACAATATATTCCATTACAGCTTTCCTTGGTCTCATAGCAGTGCCCAAAAATAAGGTAAGTGGATTTCTTCTATCTAGTAGGAGTAAGTCGATTCTTAGTGCTATTGACTTTCTTTCAGGAAATATTTATTACTCTTTCTGTGCTGTGCTGCCTTTGGTTTTCATTGACATTCTTTATGTAAAAAAAAAATTTCTGTGGACCTCCAGAGATTTTTGTCTACTTGTCTACTAATTGAAAGCCTCCTAACTCCACTCAAACATGTCCAGTTTTGAATCCTTCTTACCATGAATAACATTTATTCTTACAATCCATTGACAACTGTTTGTTGCGTGAAAAACCCACTTTTTATTTTTTGAAACACTTTTTTTTTTTTTTTTGCCCGGGCTATTATACTCTTTGACCATCTGATGGTTATTAGCGTGAGTATTTGAATCTTTACGAGAGTATTTCAAAAGTGTCCCTTTCACTTTGATGGTGAATTATAGTAGAACTCACTCTTGTCGAATACTGACCGCTATTTCCGTTTTTCTGCTTCTGCTTTCAGGCTAGGTCTTTGTCTGTTTGTTTACCTTTCTATCCAAGGTTTAATTTATCATTTTTCCTTTTCTAAATAACTTAACTTTTTTTTTATTCACTTGTTAATATTAAGACTGTATCATCAGAGTATCCTTACGTTATCCAAAAAAGTATCAAAAACGTTTGTTAGTCATACGGTTTTTGAAAACATACTGAATTTAATTCTATGTTTAGATTTAACTTCTATAGACAACCACTAAAATTTTTAAATCGTGCTACACAGAATAATAACGGTCTTACATTATGTTTCAAATATGTTTCCATGATGTATTCGAGAAAACAAAAATTGACATTGCTCTGTTCAGCGGCGGTTTCTTGGACAACTTATTCTACGTCATGAAGTTGCCAGTTCCCAATACTTAGAATAAACTAACAATTAGTCTTCTTGCTTACTCTATTACGACTTCTTCCGTTATGCTTCTCTCTTATATTGGTTCTATCTTTCTTCTTCTTCTTCTGTCTTATCAGGAGACCCCTAGTGTCTCTGCCAACAAGGGGGGGCTAGAGAATATGAAACTTTCGAGTAATGACTTGTGCGAACTCAGCCTTCCAAAAGATAAAATAAAAATGTAAGGTAGAGGTACCAATACCAGGCTTTGTCCTGGGAGACATTATTGTGGGCTCAGTTGCGTTCAGTCCACGCTTTCCGTCAGGTGAAATCTTGCACACTCTAACTGTTCCTTTCTAGCTTGGGCGTTCCACTATCCTGCATGGCGCCACACCAATTGCCGGGATAGGTTTGTTTTTGTTTCATTATCTTCTGTCGGATAACGCTTTCTTCTAGTCTTTCATTCTCTCTCTCACCTACATCCTTTCTCCCTCCCTCTCCTCCCCTTCCCCCCCTCTCCCCCTTCTCAATCTCTCCCTTCTCCAACTCTCCCCCCCCCCAAGAGACCCCCTCTCCTCTCCCCTGCTCCCCCGTGTTACCCCATCTTCTTCCTTTCTAAACTACTCTCTTTCTTCCTCCATACCCACCCACTTCCGCTTAATACCTTCACTACCCTCGGCCCTCCTCACGTCCCCAAACCCCCCTTTCAACTATGGAACCTCACTCTCTCCCTATCCACCCCCAACACGGATCATCCCTTACCTTCACCCATCGGATTTCCGCCAAGTCCACCACCCTCCAACCTCTGAAAACTTACTTCCCCGCAGACCCACCACTCGCCCTCATCCTTCAACCCTTCCCCCCTCCACTCCTCCTCCCTTACTCATCCGCTCTCTCGAGACTCCCAGACCCCCCCAAAGCTAAGAAAAATAACGGGTACAGGGGTGAGTGCATCTGACCCATTGATTAGCAGGGAAGTAGCAATACCCTACGTTGGCAATAAAGCTCCTTAAAATTACATCCCTAACACCATCCCGCGCATCCTAATGTGGATCACGGGGGAAATAAAAGTAGGGGCATCTGGGTACTCTCACTGGTAGGACAAATCTGGCGGGGTGCCCTCAACTCAAAGAATAAAATAATGAACCTAATCCCAAATAATGTTAGAAACAACACAAACGTACATCAATGCTTTTGCTAAATTTGACCTCAAAGCCAATCGCGCAAGTTAGAAGTTATCCCTACAATCAATATGCTTTTCTTGTCCCTTGGGTCTGCAAACTTAGGACACAGCGTTCCTGGGACACTCTGAAACCCCCCTCCCCGTCATATCCCTTTACCAAAGCATTATGCCCTTTCTACGGCTCAGGCGGGACTGCTATCTGAAAATGACAAAGGACCCCTTTCTGTACCGTATAGGCTCCGTCTCCATTTTAATATTTTTGTCATCCCAATCTTCCCCGCCGCCTAAACTTGAACATTTGTGAATTAAAAACTAAGTATGCACTAGTATGTACCGTATATCTTCCCATATGCCTTTAACCCCTGCATGAATCATGCCCTCGCTTCCTTGACAATTCCCCTCTACCCCCAGTACACCCATCCCCCCAACCAATCTTTTCTCATTCTCTAACACACGGGTTGGCATGTCTTGAGGGCATGTTCTACCTAAGAACAACAAAGAAGTCGACTTTCATCAATGGGTGCTTACACAGAACAGAAAGATTGAAGTAGTATGACAAGATTACTAACGTAGAACTGATGACAAGATTACTAATGTAGAACTGATGACAAGAACTAGGCAAGTGCCCGTGAAACAAGAGACAATAAGAAAATGCTGGCGAAGGATAGGACACACATAGAGAAAACAGGTTAATAGCATAACAAGGCAGCCCTTGTTCTGGAATCCACATGGTAATAAAACAGAGTTAGACCAAAAAGTACACAGAGAAGAAACCTGGAGACAGAAATGAAAATGGCAGACATAGAAAGATCTTGGATTGATGGCATGTGAGAGGAAGACTTGGCATACATTTTTGAAAGGCCTCTGCTCCTCGAGGAACAGAAGAATACAGAAGATTGTTCTATTCCTCTCGAATTTCTCTCTTTAATGAACTATTGTACTGATAAAAGAAAAAGTCCAGAGTATGAAGAATGATTGTAAAGAAATGCACACACGCACATTTTTTTGTCCCCGGAATAGCGTTTTTTATTTTTGGAAAGTTCGGATATTGTTCACATAAGGAACTCATTGAACTTTACTGCTCTTTCACAGAATCAGTTTTCGTTGTCTTTATTATCATGTTGGTATCTGGCATGATATTGTTTTTTTTAATACGCTTGTGCTGAGGAATCGCACGGGAACTTCCGTCGTAGCTTGTTGTTGCGCATGTGTAAAACTAACATAACTGCATTATTGTCTTGTGCCTCGTTTTTAAAAAGAATCTTATGTTCCTTCTTTTACTTACTGTTTGCGCCGTGAAGCAACGCAGGCAGTGTTAATTATCGGTTTTCAATCCAGTAATGTGGACCAGTGTACTGTTATAATGTTTCAAAAAACAATTTTAGTAAATCATAAAAAAGGGGTACCGCAATAAAATATAAATCAATAAAAAAAAAATCACGAAGGGAACATATGTGCCGTCGTGTTGCTTCTGCTACTGTTTTCTTGGTGTGCCCACGTTCTTGTTTCCGGATCCCGCACCCGTCTTATCAGATCATTGTGTTACGTCCCCATGGAAACGCTCATCTGTTATGCCAGCTGGCTAGCCCCCTCTCCATCCAACCCCCTTTTTTCCCCCATGCCGCACGCCTGAATGTTGTTTTTCGTGTGTGTCTATACGCTTGTGTGTTTTTGGTTTTTCGGGTGCAATCGTATTCCTTGTTTCCTTTCAGTCTTAAAACCTCACTATTTGTATTGCAACACTTAATGTGTCTTTCAGGTTTTTCGATTAAATGGGTCAGAGATCAAAAATTACAACAGGAACTCTTGGGTTAAGGGAAATGTTGTCATTTACATCTGCAAAGCACACAATCTCCAGAATGGTACTCTCCTTCACAGACAAACACGACACACATACACTATCTATCTATCTATCTATCTATCTATCTATCTATCTATCTATCTATCTATCTATCTATCTATCTATCTATCTATCTATCTATCTATCTATCTATCTATCTATCTATCTATCTATCTATCTATCTATCTATCTATCTATCTATCTATCTATCTATCTATCTATCTTTATGTCTGTCAGGCTATCTATTTGCCATTCTGAATGTTTCAATATTTTACTCTGATCCTCAAAAACTTGCACTTATTTATCACACAACATTGCCCTTGTTGTGACTTCCATCGCTTCATCTGTCCAGTCACTTGCAAATCTCTCCGTTTATTCGCCCTAGCTGATAAGAAACAGCGCAAACACCTTGAAGACCATGATTACAAACGTAAATCACATAGAGACAATTCAACGTACGGAACTGGCTTAATCGAAGTTAATAAAGTATTTCAGACGGTGCCTAACAGGATAAATTAATGATGTATTTAGTTTAAAAGAAAAAAAAAAGAAACAGATATTCGAGGAGAGCAAACTAGCATGAGATGATCTTCATTTGCTTCTGCTCATCCGCCATGTTTGATCTACCCTGTTAAACCTACTTGTCGGCTATAAATGGGGTATTTAGTGTAATTTTATTTTCAATTTTGTTATACGCCCAAAATACATATTGTAATTTTAAATTCATAAATAAATGATGGTTCAATTTTTGCTTGTTATTTTCTGTTTTGCAGCTTGTTGGACCTCAGTTCAATAACGCCATCCAGCCAGCACTGGGTGACAAGTGGACACCGGAAGTAGAGCAAGCATGGGCTGATCTATTTCGGTACATCACACACCTGATGAAGGAAACCATGGTCATGTGATTCTGGAAGCCTCTTATTAACCATTTATCTTCTTTTATGAAATGTAACCAAACATTTCCAGCCCGGGTGTTGCGTCCTGGGGGGTCTCTGATAAATGCCCGGGTGTTGTTCCCTGGGGGGGTCTTGATCGCAATGCCCGGGTGGTTGTTCCTGGGGTCTCTGATCAATGCACGGGCTGTTGTTCCTGGAGGGGTCTCTGATCAATGCCCGGGTGTTGTTTCTGGTTGGGTCTCTGATCTATGCTCGTGGGTTGTTCCTGGGGGTCTTTGATCAATGCCCGGGTGTTGTTCCTGGGGGTCTCTGATCAATGCCCGGGTGTAGTTCAAGGGGGTCTCTGATCAATACACGGGTGTTTGTTCCTGGGTTATATTTCTGATCAATGCCCGGGTGTTTGTTTCTTGCGGATCTCTGATCAATGCCCGGGTTGCTTGTTCCTTGGGGTCTATGATCAATTGCCCGGGGTTGTTCTGCGGGTACTGCTGATCAATGCCCCGGGTTGTTGTTTCCTTGGGGGTCTCTGTATCCATGCCACAAGCATTGTTCCCGTGGGGGGGTCTCTGATCAATGCCCGGGAGTTGTCTGGGGGGTCTCTGATCAAGCCCGGGTGTTGTTCTGGGGGTCTTGAATCAATGCCCGGGTGTTGTTCCTGGGGGTCTTGATTCAATGCCCCGGGCTGTTGTTCTGGGGTGGTCTCTGTCAATGCCAGGGGTGTTGTTGTTCCTGCGGGTCTTCTGAAACAATGCCCGGGTTGTTGTTCCTGGGGGTCTATAAATCAATGCCAGGGTGTTGTTCACTGGGGGTCTAATGATCAATGTCCCGGGTGTTGTTTTTGAGGGGTCTCTGATCCAATGCCCGCGGTGTTGTTCCTGTGGGTCTCTGATTCAAATGGCCGGGTGTTGTTCTGGGGACGGTCTATGATCAATCCCGGGGGTTGTTTCTGGGGGGTCTCTAATCAATGCCCGGGGTGTTGCTTCCTTGGGGATCTTCTGATCATATGCCCGGGTGTTGTTTCCTGGGGGTCTATCTGATCAATGCCCGGGTGTTGTTCCCTGGGGGTCTATGGTTAATTGCACGGGTGTTGTTCCTGGGTGGGTCTTGATCAATGCCCGGGTGTTGGTTCCTGGGGGGTCGTCTGATCAATGCCGCGGGTGTTGTTCCTGGGGTGGTCTCTGATCCAGAAAAAGACAAGTATAGGAATACTGCTCCCCCTAAGAGGCAGTTCTAACGTTTGAGGCGCCATGGCACTGGCCCTTATGTCATCATTACACTTAAAACACATTTTGTATCAGAAACCTACCACTGCTGCAAACAGCAATAATGAATGCTTGGTACAAGCATTCTTGCTAAAGGGATCCGCTGTTGTACTGGTGGTTTCATGTGCTCCGGAAGGGCGAGCAAAGGAAAAAATGTTTTGATGAATGAATGCAAACATCTTGATTTAAATCAAGATCATGAACACTTTGACAAGAACGTTACTCCTTGTAATTATAAGGTGTTGAAAATGTTTCCATTTGCATAATTGGTTGGACATTACGTGTGCTTCCGGCGCTATATGGCCCGATACCAGATGAACGCGTTGCATTTTATCTGTAAAACCATGGATTAGCTATCCAACTACAATCTACGCATAAATGACAATAACGGCTGGGACCTAATTGAGGAATCAGTTCACAAATAACGTTACAGTAAAGTTGGACTGTACATTAACAGAAAGATTGAGGAAGGTATGACAAGATCACTTTTTGTGGAACTGGATGACAGGGAACCACACAAGTGCCAGTGGAAGGTGAGAAGAAGGACGTTGGCGAATGGATAGGACACGTTAAACGAGGGAAAAACTTGTTGCTCGTATTTCCACAAGTCCTGGTTCTGGAGAATACCCCCCCTGACGCCCAAAAGTAGTGTACATTTGTGTAAAGATACGTGCGTATGCACGTGTGGCCAGGTCTCTCACAACTGGGTTTACTTGCGGGGGTAAATGGAACCCCCGGTTGTCGTGCCGTCAGATAGCGAAGGTGTTATCCACTACATTACCAAGGAAGTACAACATGTGGTAAAAATATGTTAGCTTTAAATGACTCTATCACGCAAGAGGCTGAACGGACAGACAAAAATGTTCTGTCAGAGATACGATATTACTTTGTCCGACTTACGAAGTCATTTGTTATAACCCCCCCCCCCCCCCTAGTTTTTTTCCCCCCCCCCCCCCCCCCCCCCCCCCCCCCCCCCCCCCCCCCCCCCCCCCCCCCCCCCATTATTTATTTTTTTTCTGCCAGTATTTTCGCTCTTTTTCTGTGATTGTGCCCAGTAAAGGCTGACACGCTTATATTTAATTCTATTTCAGTACTTTATTAATGGGAAAAATAATTATACGTCAATGCATTGGATAAACGAATTTTAAAAGTAACTAACCATAGAATTTGGGACCAGTGGTATAGTGATTTACTTGAGAATTTAACACATGTTAACAATTATTTGTGTTCATGTCCCCTAGGACCTAACATGAACTAGGCTAGGTGCTCTTTAAAAACTATGAATATAAAAGCAGATAAATTAATTAAAAATAAAAATTCTTTGTGATGAGTGTCCGATAATTATATTTAGTATATTTCTAGGTTTTTACTCAGTGAGAGAAGTAATTATAAAAGCGTGGATTGGATATGAATATTAAGTAATCTACACAAATTATATATATTGGACCAATTCGCATTGTGACATTAGTTGAGAGTTTATAAATGTACCATTATTTGTGTTATGTCTTAGAGCTTGAAATGAACTAGGCTTGCCATTAATGAAGACTAAATGAATATAAAAGAAATTAGTCAATTAATAATAAAAATTTTACTCCTGAATGGACTGTCAGGGACACTGAGATGATTCGTAGTCTCAAAGTGGAATAACGTCTGCTGGTTTTCGTATTTTCTGTGATTACACAAGTGTATTATGTGGTTAACCTTATTTACGTGTATTATGTGGTTATCTTATTTTCGTGTATTATGTGGTTAACTTATTACTGTTCACAGAACTAGGTGGTGTCTCTCTTTATTTATTGAAATAAACAAAAAGTACATTTTAACGGAGGAAAAACAAACAGTACGCTGTATAGGAGGCGGGTCTTCTTTGAGGTTCTGACCGTAAAACATCTGTGTCAAGATATAAATGAACTGTTCTTACCGGACTCATTTGATGTTGCCTTATACTGCTGTGGTACACATATATTAAATGCACCACCTTTTTTCCTTTGTTCTTGAACCAAGTGTTGTCTTTATTTATAAATTATGTTTGTTCCTCCATGCATTTACATTTTGAGTCCTTCATTTATAAATTAACTATTTTTTTTTTGAATATACACAAAGAAGGAAAATCATGGCATATCTAAATGATGGAAATTCATTATATTTGTTGTTGAATGACGAGAAAGTTTGTTATTGTAACTTGCAAGTCTTGAGCTCGTTGCGAAGAAATTGTACACGTAGTTAATACGAAAAAAATCAGTTGTGACAAAATTGTCACGCAATAACTAATTAAATCCCAGTAAAAAAAAGATCCAAAACCTCGGAAATGAGGTATATGAGGGATGGTGGTTGAAATAACTAGAAAAAGAACCATTCTCTGGCAACCACGAAACATATGGCAAGGAACTACAAAAACCCCACCCTGGCACATGTCCCATATGTGGTGCAGTTCCCATATTAAGAGAGTTGAGTTAAGGAAACTATGTGAAAGCGGCATCAACATTCATTTTTCGTTCCCATGAGGGCTCAGGGAAACAGTTGCACTCCATCGATTTATATTCGGAGTTGTCCTTTTACAGCTGTGTCCCAAGTCCATTCCTAATATTCCCTAGCTTCCACTTCACCAGTTTCTTCTCACAAGTCCTCTTTGGCCAATCCCAAACCTCTTTCTTTTCCAATGGGGGTTTCAGTTCCAAGGGCAATTTGGCTTGTGCTTTTTTTTTCTCTTCTTGAGTGTACGTACACTAATGTTTTTTCATCCCCTCTTTTCTCTACATTAGTTTCTGTTTTGTATTGGCTGTTGCCTGCATCTTTTCCTTAAGCTCTATATTTGTTAATACATCTGGACATCTTATACGGTTCATCTGTCGGAGAAATTTCTATTTACAAATGTCTGTTGTTTTGGAGGTGATTTATCTTTGGGACATGTCATGTCTATGAGCCATACAGCAAGTATTGATCTTCAACATTTGAGTTAAAGATTCTAGTTTTGTTCTCTCGGCATTTAGCTGAGGAGGTTCCATATTTGGTCGAAGGCATTATAAAAGAGCATCTGGCTTTATATATCTTTGTAGCAGGATAGCGTCACCCAGCTGTTGTTCTCCCATCCTCTTGTCAATGTTATACTCCCCAGATATGTAAAGTTTTCAGATACTTTCTTTCAAATAATCTTGATCATTGATTCTTCATGGAGATTCCATCTGCCTATTATTTATTTCTCATTTTCTTTGTTTGTATTTTACATTTATGATGCTAAGGTACCATCTTTGCATGCTTCTGTTACTAAATCTATTTGTTTTTTCCTGGCATATCTTGCTGTCTTATGTGATATGAAAGGCAATAAATCTTCTTACAAAGTCAAGATTCTCTCAGCTGTTTGTTGAATGTACCCACTGTATTTCCTGTTTTCTCTTCATGTTGTCTGTCTTCATAAACCTGTCTAATGACAATGTGAAAAAATGTTTGGGTGATAGCAGACCATCCATGTCTGAACCATGGTGTGTACTGTGAAGGGCTCTGATATAATTTTCCACTTCGTGTGTATCTACTATAAGCATGAAGCCTCCTGGTTAGAAAATCCTGGATGATTTTAATGAAATTTCTCTGAGATTCCACAATGTTGTCTCAGGATTTTTCCATAATCACAGTACGGTCTATACTGTCGAAAAGCTTTTTCGAATGTTTCCACAACAATGGTATACTAATGCGGACAAAAGTTAAGGGCCGCCATTCAGTTTAGACAATGTTTATATAATTCTTCGTGAGCAGGGTCGATTTTCCAAATGTCCGGTAGCTTGAAATCTCTCAAGAAGTCTCTTAATAGTAGAGTGGGACACTGCTAAACGTCTTGCAACATGACGAACAGATTGACCATCCTGAATCCATGCCATGGCTCGACCACGGTCTACAGTGCTGAGAATTAACTACTTGGTGGGCCATGGGCTAATGCAGTGATCATTTCGACCACTTGTATTTATCTGATTTATTGCATACCAACGGTGAAACTTCTTTACCGATGATCATTTTCCACGTGCATTCTAATTCAACTCACTTTTTCACCTTTTGAAAAACATAGGGGGCGTGTTGCAAAAACCCATAGAGTTTTTTGCAGCAACAATGGCAATTTTCACGTGCGGGTTAAAGTGACCCAGTTTTTGGACATTTAAAAAAATTAACCTAGTGCACACAGAATGTATACACATTTCTCTGAGCGCTAAGTTTTTAATGAAATTTTAACCTTGTCTTATTAGTTTGGCCAATCAATTATATATACTTTGTCTAAACTGAATGGTGGCCTCTTAAACTTTTGTCATAGTAGTTATTATACAAGGGATCTGCCCACTCATTTTATTGTTCTATGATGACTCTAGTGTTGATTATCTGGGTCTGTTGCATGATTTCTTCCTGCCACGAAATTCCTGCATTGTTCTTCTCTGAGTTTGTCATCCACGCTTCTTAAAATACGGTCAAACAAAACCACTCTGGCCTCAAAATATTTTCCAGCTACTAGATGT